>LD354385.1:0-11782 GCA_001465055.1 Ptychodera flava
AGAGGCATGGAAAAGGAAAAGCAACGTTACCCAACGGTGACACTTACGACGGAATGTATGAACATGGAAAGAGAACTGGACATGTAAGTAATTCATGTGTACACTACAATCACACGTAAAAGATCCACAGCACTACAGATTGTTTGAAGAAATTCTTTTATCGTTTAATAAGCACCATATGTTAAGGTCCGTTGGTGAGTTACATGATTTTTGAAACAATCAAATAAGATCAGCAGCTGGCTCTAGTATTTTTATAATCATTGGTTAAATTCTTAGTTACTGATGAACCTGTTGTTCTATTTTTCCTGACAAGATGCCTTCTCTTTTACTCACAGGGTGTATATAGGTTTAAAAACGGAGCCAGGTACATAGGTGAATACAGACAAAATAAAAAACAAGGTCAAGGTACTTTTATTTATCCAGATGGATCAAAATATGAAGGTGAGTCAAGACAAATATAATGAACAGGTGCATCCAAAGGGTAACAGTGTCAGAATTCAAACCATAAGATTTGGTTACCTTTCCAAACTCTACAATACAGCAATCTGTATGATGTGTTTGTAGGTATGCCTGTGAAGAACACTGGACGCAATCATTATTTTGGAAATAAATGGATATTCCTAGAAGGCCCTCTTTATAGTCATACAGCCCATTGAAGCAACCTAGCCCCTTAGGACTATGTTGATTTGTAAAATTGTTTGGAGACAATGTATAGGCTTCCTTAGTCTGTTTATAGCGCTGATCGCAAATGACATCACTTTTTCTCTCATTAATATGCATAAAAATATATTTGTCAGCATTTTCTGCATAATCGATGAAAATAAAACCTGCTAGTGTTACAATGGCTACAAAAAAATCACACTAATTCATATGCATTGATGGTTTATACTACAAGCTTCAACAATAGCCGGGCATACAACACTAACATTTTTTTCTGATTTTCAGGCAGCGTTGTCTGACTTTGCGAGCATGCAGCTATATTAAGTAACAAACCTGAAATCGTGATCAACGCTATTGCAAACTTTTCCATACTACCACCAAACTTTGATTAAACCCTTTGCTTTGGTTTGAAAGAGTGGACCCATAACCCATGGAGACACAGAAAGGAGTCGATTTATTTTCTGACAGTTTCCATCCTAATTTTGCTGCAAACACTTTCTTATAGGACCCCAACATGAATGACTGAATGTTCTTCATTGGAGTCTGTATAATTTTTAGAAACAGTAAAAATTGCCATTTTTTGCATACACATAACATATTAAGCATCATCATTTCATAATTATTAAAAATCTATCTTTTTGCTCAAATTATGTTATCAACAGGTAGTTGGGTAGATGACCAGCGCCATGGCTATGGAGTGTACACATACGTCAACGGTGACACACTTGAAGGAGAATGGCAGAACCATCAGAAACATGGCCAGGGAGTTTACACATACAAAGAAACCGGAACAAAATACGTCGGCACATACGTCAACGGCAGGCGAGAGGGAGCCGGCGAAATAATCCATCTTAATCACAAATACCAGGGAAACTTTTCAACAGATCATGTGAGTAGTTATTACCCAACTTCTTTTTATACTCTCCAAATGAACCCTTTGAGGGCCAAAGTCACTTGTTGTCACTCTTTTTAAAGTGACTATTGTAAATTTTTTCAGATTTTTGCCAAAATTTTGGTAAAAATTTGTAGCAAATGAAGTGTGATGTCCATTTGTTCCAAAATTATAAAAAAAATACAGGAATATTCATAAAAATTGGGGAAATGTGGCACTAAAATTTTTCGTGGGGAAAAACTACAGCACTCAAAGGGTTAATCAGCTTCCATATAACTTTAGTACAAATCATGTAGGAGCTGTACTCACCTAGTGGTTCTACTTCAGAATTCAAAGGATATGCATTGTTTTACCGATCCATGCTGGCGCAAACAAACACATGCACAAAGGCATTTGGAAATAAACCTACATTTCAATTCGAGTTTGCATATGTGGTTTTCTTTGTGCCACCTGTCTTTGAATTCAGTGATTAACCCATTCTGTACATTGAAATTACTTTATATGTCAAATTTTGTACAGACTATTTACTTGTCAGTTGCTTTAAAATCATTCTTTTCTTATTGTTAACAAGCTGTGTAATATGCAATTGTACTTTATCTCTACAGCCACAAGGTGTCGGCAAATATGTATTTGACATTGGCTGTGAGCAACACGGTGAATACATTCCAGTAGAACAGGTATGGCAAAGCTCAGTTCTTCTTTCCTGCTTCCTCTTTGCAACATGCATTTACTGTGTAGTCATTCAAACTTTTAGAATGACTGACACACCGAGCATACATTAGGCAAGAAATGACATTATGCTCCTTCACTTTATGTAGAACGATAACCCTTTCACCACTATGGTTTGGCCTAAACTCATGGTAAACAGTGGTGATTGTGGACCTGTCTACTAGAGCATTGGGGAGGATAGGTTAAACTGTGGTGCAGTGAGTTACCGCAGATCAGGTGCAGAAAGAAATCAAGGTGTTGAATTTCATGCTGATGAAGAATACATATTAAAGTTTCATTGGCAATTGGCCTGTAGTATGACAGTGTCAATAGTATCGTAGCTTGCAAAATGAAGTATTGTTTTTTATACATTCATTAATATCACTAGAGATATGACAAGCGTTTTGTCTTTCCTGAGATTGTCTGTTCTTATCATCTTTAAAACTGTCAATAATCACCATTTCTCTCATTCTTTTCTCTACTCTATTCATAATTTTTCTTTCCAATTTAAATTTGTTGTTCTATCCACTGAAAAGGATTTACCTGTAAGTGATCATGGGTACTATTCATTATCTTTCATTGTAAAATTGATCCCTAATTAATGCAGTAACTTTTATTAGACCTCCTACAAAATGTATGTGACTTTTACATAAACTAATCTTGTCAGTGTCAAAAGAGACAGAAATATGTAAGACAATGACTGATGACAATAGTCTCAATCTGGATTTCAGTATGACTAGGATACACTGCTCTCATTTATGATTAGTTCAGAATTTGGTGAAAGAGATGTTTTTATGTATTGTCAAGTTTATAACAAGTATTCTGTTTGTAGTAACTGGATAATTCAGTTCAACAACTTTAATTATCTTAGTTCTAACAAAATTATATTTACAAAACAATTTATATGCAGTTCGATTCATACATGTAAAACATTTTGTGAATTGTCACTCTGCCTAGTCTTCGAGCAAAACATGTTTTATAGTAATGAGAACTCTAATTTTTACATACCTCTTAAAATAAATTAAAATATTCACATTTGAAAAAATCGTTTTCAATGCAAATGACCAGTAGTTTCTTCACCACCATGGCTTGAGTTATCCATATCATTCCCAAATTTGACGTTAAATACTGACCATATATATTTGATTACCAATTTGTCAGTCTGCTGTGGGAAAGTTAGAGTTACGAGTTCCATTCTGATACTGTTAATACTTACTATAATCATTCTTTTCCAACAATAACAACAACAACAACAACAACTGAATGGCTGCTGCAGGGTTTCATTGTAAGTTAGGACAGAGAGTAGGGTTTCAAAAGCTCCCTACATATGCATGGTTTGAAGTATCACAACGCCTTCCAATCATTCCCTCTGCTCACGTCAGAGTCACAAACACCAGTGCACTCAAAGGCATAACAGTAGCAAAGGTTTCAGTGTATGAACTTACCTTTTTCCCTGATCTATGGCACGTCAATATGGTGAAAAGCTTGCATTTGGTGCATGCCAGTGTGGTCCACTCCAGCATATTATTTAACCAGTTTTCATCTTTTAATCATCATTGGTAAATGTAAAACACAAACTGTTTGTGTTTCAAAAATATTACACAACTGTTTTTTCTTGTGAATAAAATTTTCACATTTTGTCTATGGTATTGAGATTTCATTGAACCAAGTAGTTTGTAGGAATGTTTTCAAACTGGAAAATCCTCTGCTTCAGACCATGATGCTGGCAGGAGTGTCCCACGTTTCAATTAGATTGTTCATATATTGTACATAGGACCTGAGATTTAAGACTGCCTGTACCTGTGACAGTTCCTTTTTATGTGATAAAAAGCTGTGTGTCCTCTGATTCATTGAGTCGGTGTCAGATGTATGAAAATTTCTCTCAGTCAGCCTTATATCACTACATATGATATGTTGAATTTTCTTCCATCAAGGAGATCCACTTTTTGTGTGAGCTGAGGTGCACATTGAACTCACACTAAGCAGCAATTATGTTAAAATGCCAAGGAACAAAGAGACAATATATGTTGAGGAAAATTAATCCTTGATTGCAGGTGTTGCTGTCAGAAATGCACAGAAAGCATGGTTTTGATGCATGTGTGACAAAACTTCAGTATCATGCATGAATACAGGTCAATTGCAGTTCATTCTTAAAGCTGAGAATAAATAGGAAAATGTTGTTTCAATTGAAGAATGACCTTCTTCTTGAATTTTTTTCTCAACAGCAACAAGGAGGAGAGACTGAGGAGGAAGAACCAGTGACAGTAACGATTCCTAAATGGAAAGCTGGCAAAGTGACGGCGATAACGCTGAGTGTGCCGGGTGAGGAAACGGCACAGGAAGGAGAAGGTGATGCCAAGGAGAGTGAAACAGCAGTTGCTGATGGAGGTAAGTGTACGGATACAATTTGCATGCAGCCTTGAACTAGAAGATCAACTGTTCATCCACTACATGTAGTCGTCTACAGCAGGTCTACAGTAGATTCACATTTAGGTCAGCTTGAGCGCTGTACATAAAAACAGCTATCAATGTATATATTTCTGAGACCCTTAACCCCGTAACCACCATGGTTTGCCCCAAACATATCGTTATCAATGATAGGTATTGTGGATCTGTTTACAGGGAATTAGGGATGAGGACGTTAAAAATAGACTGTTCTGTTAATTGTGCTCTGGAAGGTCAATATTGATGATACAATTCTAAGAATGTGTACAAAGAAGTGTGAGACAGAGAAAAGTAGCAAACACACAGAAGAGTCAAATATGAGTATGTCATGTTATGAAGCACGGAGTACTATATATAATTGCCTGAATACATGGGTTTATGTGCCCGAGAGCAGGTGACAATTTGCCCAACGCAGGGATGGCAAATCGTCTCCTGCTGCAAGGGCACAAAAACCCATGTATTCAGGCAATAATATTTTTATTACATGCCTCTTCACAGTTAATGCTAAATAACATTTAGTTACATGCAGGGCATTTTCAAATAATTTTACATTATTGACCTGCATAAAACATATTAACGAAAATCAAAAGAGTTGTGCGCGCATGGATATTTTACATCTAGCATTCAGCGTCTACTTTGACGTCGAAAACGTTGAAGGGCTTCACTGGACCGGGTAACCATGGAAACCGGTCAGTACATCGTTCACCGGCCCGCTAACTTCCCGGATGTTCCTATTCAAATCAATGCACTGATTTGCACTCACATCCAGGCATGTAATAAATGATGCCTTGTACTGTTTGATGATATTATCAAACCTTTGAGCGCCAAAGTCATTTTTTGTTACCTTTATAAAATGTACCCAAGTCAAATCTTTTCAAATTTTTGCCAAAATTTGATGAAAAACTGTAGCCCATGAAATTTGATGTCCATTTGGTCCAAAATTATCAAAACAAATTACAGAAAAATTCATAAAAATTGGTAAAATGTTGCACTAAAATTTTGGTAGGAAAAAATACAGCACTTAAAGGGTTAATAGAGTAAAAATCAACCACTTTTTACATATGAATGCATTCTACCTTAGCTGAATGTTTATCATGCAAAGTGTATGTTTCCCTGGTTGATTATTGTTACTGTTGAGATTTTGGAACAATTCCTTGAAAATGGCTTACACTGCTCTGTTACTGTGATTTGTATTATAAAGGGAGTGTTTTTGTAGTGTGAAAGAATGGTGGAGTTTATGTGAATTTGACCAAAATATTCAAATCGTTCTTAACCCCTTGACTACCAAGGCCAATGTATTCCTATATACCAGGCCCCTTATGTAAATATTGATAAAAGCTTGGGTGTGGTCATTGCATGAACACTGCTTAGTGTAAAAATTAAGTAAGTACCAATAAACCATATATATTCTGAATCAGCATGAAATTTCCCACCTTCTCATACATAAGTTTTGTATTTCCAGGTCACGTGACTGATCACATGACACATCATGTGACCAGAGTTGGCAAAGAATATGAATATTTGAGGCATCAGGACGTGTTTTGAATCCATAAAATGACGCAAATTTGAATACAGTTGCAATTTTCACGGTATTGTCTTTACATATATATAATAATAACTTTACTTTATTTATAGATGTACTAATTTAACATTTTTCTCACAAAAGGCAGAGTAAATGAACCACAAACATCAGCATTTGCCATGATTCTGTATTTGAAAATCAACACATTTTATATTTGTAAACACCTGCTTTATGTCTTCCCTGCAGAAACATGCATCTAAAATGGTTATGATTTATCAAAAAATATTTCACAATATTTAAAAATACATTTTAGGGAGCAACATATCACATGACCTAACACATGACCAGTCTTGTGACCAGTCATATTGATAATATGGCTGCTATAAAATTTCACTGGCTTACAGTAAAAAATTGTATTTCCTCTAGTTTCATTCACGAATATTGCTGTTAATAGAACATTTTTACATATAAATCATTTGTTTTCAATAAATAAACATTTCATTTCATTAAAAAAAACAAACCATAAACATCTTCGCGATCATCCGTACTTCTGAAAACTGTAAACAATCAGCACGACGCTTCTGTGATCAGCCTGACCTTTCAGGGTCGAGGTCATGGGTCACGACATTTGCTTCCGGGTTTTGGCCATACTCGGACGTACGGGGTTGCAATCACATTCAGGCCAGATCGGAATACATCAATCTTAGTCGCTCTGCGTGCCGACGCCGAAATTACGGGATTTTTAGCGACAAAAACGAAGCAAATACGCCTATTTAACTGTGCCGGATATTTCCGGCACTCAAGGTATATGGTAATTCAATATGGCGCCGGATATATCCGGCGCCATAGGTAGTCAAGGGGTTAAGGGCAACTAGTAATCCTGGCTAGAGACTGTGGACAAAACAATTACATAGACTTCAGACTTCAGTCTGTGTATTTGCTGAGTTAGTAAATACTCTGTACAATGCAATTTTGTATTTATTAAATGTGATTCTTAGCCATTTGTGTGAACTCTCAGAATGTCTAATTGTGCTGTGTGCAGTCATGACCAGTATTCAACCCAAGATCGAATACAGTTGCTTTATACACATGTACATGTATCCATCATGATTTGTCTATCGTCCCTTCAGAAGCAGAACAGCCAGCTGAAGGTGAACCCACTGAGGATGCAGAAGTACCGGCAGCAACAGAACAAGAAGGAAATGAAGCGGAAGATGCACCGGAAGCAGCGGATGAAGCACCGGCAGCGGAAGATGCCGGTGATGATGCAGCAGAGGAGGGAGATTAACTATCCTGTACCATACTGCTGACCTTTGACCTCTGATTCAGGGACTTTCAACGTAACCATCATCCCTGTCCTTGAGGAGTTAACAGAACTGTTTAAAAGCATAACATCATCACAGAGACTTCAAAATATCACATCTCTTTTGTATTGATCAGCCATCCATTTTGTAAAAAAGTATTTTCCGTCCTAGCATCTTTTCTCCCTGAACTTAATTATCCTAAATTGTACAGAAAGCAAATGTCAAGGATTTATTTCTCTCGTAGTGTTAGTTAGATGATGTATGTGGTCATTAAATTAAGGTACAAATAATAAAAAAATTCAAATTGTTCAAATAAAAGCATGTATTTCTTCTGTATTTCCATGTAAAATTGCTTCAAGTCATATTTGAAATAAAATATTCTATCATTGGGAACTCAAGTTTGGTTTTCATTTCTTTCAAACTGAGCTCTATCAGTGGTGCTCAGTTTTATTAGTGGGTAATTTTCAATGAGCACTCACACTAATTGAAATATGTGTCAAATTTCATTTAAAATGATCAGTAGGTACTAGTGAGTTAGATCGATTGTTAATGATTAAATTTGAAGTTTCAAAAATCCAATGTGCTGGCCAAGGTTTTATGACCACTTGCAATTTTATCTGCAAATTTTAGTACATGGTGTACACGCATTCTACACAAGACATTTGAAAGGGATTAGCCCCGTAGTTTTTGATGAGAAGCAATTTGTTGATTTTGAGAAAATCCAATCTCCGCTAGCTCATGTGGTATTTTGGCCACAAACAAACCATTGCTCCCGTACTAACTATACCAATACTTATCTGCCAATAGCCTAGATTTTGTCCGTCACTTACGGCCTCCTTGCCTCTGATCCCACTCCGTCTAGCCTCGAGGTCCACTTTTAGCTGCCTAGAATGCAAAACAGCTTATTTGAAAGTTAATATGGTCTCCAGTGGAGACGATGATGTCACTGGCGTTTCTTTGAAAGTCAATCTGTCAAAATGTTCCTCTCATGATTGTCCTATGATTAAATGAGTGTTGCTCATAAATAAGCCAGAGAATGTGTGCCATAAAATAAGGTATAATGAATATTAATGAGCAACACCTATTTAATCATAGGCCAATCATGAGAGGAATATTTTGACTGATTGACTTTCAAAGGGACGCCAGTGACATCATTGTCTCCACTGGAGACCATTCACTTTTAAATGAGCTGTTTTGCATTCTACAGTGCTAAAAGTGGACCCCGAGGCTAGACGGAGTGGGGTTGAAGGCACGGAGGCCGTAAGTGAAGAATATAATCTAGGCTACCCTGCCAACTACAAGTCAGACCTCTAACTCTACTAGCTTGTATAGAATTAGATATGCACATAAATAATGAAGCAGAGGAAGTGGTGCTGTTAGGTGCGTCATCCTTCTCAATGTCTAGGTAATTACTTCTGGTTACTGTTTTATAGGCATGTTTGTTAAATCAAGGTCAGAGGTCACCCTGGTCACCGCATAGTTTTGTAAAAGAACATCCTCCCAGTGCAGCCAACAGAGATATTCATCGAAAAAGCCTTCTGGGAACAAGTTTTTTGAGGGCAGGGGAAATTATATTTTTGCTTGGGCAGGGAACATATTTGTAGCTGCCAGGGAGCTGATTTTAGTTTTTTTGTCGAGCAGGGCAGATATCAGTTGATTGGCCTGGGGTCAAGGATTGGGGCAAAACGAGGAGAGAGGAAGTTACTTGTAAACCGGGAAAAGGGGAATTTGAGCCTATTTATAAAATTAAATATGGGCAGGGGAATCGATATATTTTTTCATCACAAGGCAGGGGAGCTTCATGTCTGCAGGGGAATGATAAAATTTTAAGGGGAAGTTTTTTCCAGGGCAGGGGAATTCCAAGTTGTTTTATTTTTGCCACAGGGCAGGGGAGCTTAAAAAAATTACAGTTTGGGAGATTGGCAAAAATATGTGGGGAGTGGGGATATAAATGAAGTCTGAGTGTGTGACGGTAAGTCGAAAAAATTTCAGTTGGGGGACAAATTATGAACAGCTAATTAATTACCCTTTAACTTAAAATTAGTCCGTTCACATTACTGGTCCTGCACAATATACAGAATATATATATATATATATATATATATATATATATATATATATATATATATATATATATATATTCTGTATATTCTGTATATTCTGTATCTGTATATATATATATATATATATATATATATATATATATATATATATATATAATATTGTGATAAGGACCTCTTTAAAAAGGCATTGTTCATTGGCTGAGCCGGTCCTCCCATACTTAATCATGTCCAGAAAAAAAATCAGACATCCAGTTCTATTAGCTAGCAATTATATTTGTACATGGGTAATGATGTACAGTATGTAACACAGTTAAGTCTTTCATCTCAACAAAACTGAAGGATTTGGCACATGTAGTTACTGTTTTATCGGCATTTTTGTTAAACCGGGGTCAAAGGCCATTCTTGTCACATGATATACGTATCTAGTATTGACGTCAGAAACTTTGCTCCCATAATTATCCCTGTCCACCAAAAATCAGGGTTTTAGCTCTTTTTGCTGGCCAATAATTAACTTAAATGGTATGTTGGTTTTAGAGAAGAATGCTGCGAAAATGATAGGCTTGGGCCCATAAAGAAGAAGAAGAAGAAGAAGAAGAAGAAGAAGAGGAAGAGGAGGAAAGGAAAAAAAATGTAAATAACAAAATACGCCTATATCAAATAGAGCTTCTGCCTCAAAGAAGAAGCAGAGAAAAGAAAAATTCGGGTAATGACAAAAGGGCCTATGCCCATGTGGGCTTGGGTCGTAAGAAAAGGAAATAACAATTCCGATAAAGAAAATAAGGGTCATTGCCAATTGGGATGGACCCCTAAGAAGAAGAAGAGAAGGAAAGAATAAAAAATCGGGTAATAGCAATAGGAGCCCATGCCCAGTTTTGTCTGGCCCCTAAAGAAGGAGAAGAAGATTTTGATTTTTCAAATGAACGTTTATTACTAAAAATAATCTCCTGTACAGAAAAGTACATATCAAAAGAAATCAAATTTTGAGACGAACAGCAAAAATGAAATCTGACAAATGCTTTATAGCAAATGATGGTCAATTACTGAAAATGCTGAGCAAAGTTGAACTGTAAAAATCAGCAAAAACTGCAAAATGGCTAAGACACTGATGCTGGAGCGAGACGGAGAGAACTGGTGAAAAGGCAATCAGGTAGCTATATCACTTGCAACATGGGGAAGGAAACCAATTAAATCTGAAAAAAGCACAATTTTGTTAATGACAAAAGGCAAGATGCGAGGTGCATGAAAAATCTCCACTGAATAGGAGAAAGCAAAAACAAACTTCCAAAACAAGAAAAAGCGACAGAAAAATGCAAAGAATTAGGACAAGAACACCTTACATCTTGCAGAAAAAAGCCACCTAACCGCCAATGAGAAGGGATATATTGAGAAAACTCTTCGTTGGCATGTACACGAACAATCTTCCCACCTGACTACCCCCTCCCGTTCCGTGAGGAGTACGGTGCCAAGGACGAGATAGGTTTTAGCAAAAAGGAAAGTGTGCTTAGAGGTGAAAGCAGTGTCTTCACAACAAAATTGAATCAATAGTAATTGTTCCATCAATGTCTACGGAAGCAATGACGTCATTAATACACCAAATGTTTTTTAAAGCATTTATGTTTGAATTGAGCGTGAAGTAATTATATTCTTCAAGAATGCGAGCACAAACTCGCCTTTTAAAAACAGAAACAAGCATATTACTTATTGAGGGATCATGACCATTAATTGCATTTCGTCTCGTCACATGAATTGCAATTTTAGCTGTCGTAAAAAGAAAATTTAAAAGCGCAAAAGTACTCTTTTCCATGTATGATTTATCAAAGGGTGGGCCTAAAAAGATCCACCAGGATAAAATCTTGCATTCCTGACCAAGAAAACGGTGACAGAGTTTACGAAGGAGAATGAACAAGGGAGAAAGACGAGGGCATTCTAAAAAATGTTTAAAAGGTCATCTCTGGCACTACAGAAAATACAATCAGAGGATGAGCTATACCCAGAATGGAACATAAACGAGCAAGTTGCGTATGCACCGTGGAGAAGACGCCATTGAAGATCTCCTTCTTTTTGGGGAATTGGACTGAGATAACAACCAGATATGAACTGAAAATGCTCACGTGTTTCATTATATATTGCAGTTGTGTAAAATTGAACCTTTGCCACATGTTTACAACTTCATTGAAAGTATTATGAT
>LD354385.1:23462-46362 GCA_001465055.1 Ptychodera flava
TGTTTTTGCTGGTGAGAGGTCTTTGATCAACAGAATTTTCATCAACAGATGTGACTTTGTGAGAGGACTCTGATTGTGCCTCATTGTTTTCAACAAAGCGAGTTGACATTGAGGCGTTACTTGAAGTTGAGGTGTTAATTTCTGTAGTATTGATATGCTGATTAACACCTTCATTTGCATTTGCTTCACTTTCAACAACATCCATTGAACCTGAGTTTTCATCCACACAATTATTGTCTTTTTGAACATTTTCAGTGTCATTATCGTTGTTTTCTGACGATCTATAATCATGATAGTTGGGACAACGTTTACGGATATGACCTTTTAGTCCACAATGAAAACAACGCAGTTCATCAATAGAAACGTAAACGGAATAAAAACGGTCATCATATTTGATTTGAATTACACCACTGATGTTCTCATTGTGTAACAAAACATGAACTTGTCGTCTAAACGACTTCACATGCTTCAGCGCAGTTTTACAACCAAGAGGGATTGCTCTTAGGTGACCAACAACTCTACCAAGTTTCCATAAATGTTCCTCCAAAACTTCATCAGGAATGAAAGGAGGAACATTTGACAGAATTAATTTTGAGGCCGGTTTCACCATGTGTTCCACATCGACTAATTCATCAAACAAAGCAAACTTTGATTCAACAATACTTTCAACATTACCGAGTGTTGCTAAGAACACAACAACGGACTTATTCATTCTTGATGCAGCAATAACATTTTCACTTCCGACTTTCTTTGCAATCTCTTCAACATAGCTTTCAACAGGGACACCTTCAATATTAGTACACCTGACAGCATGCTTGCGTGGCAGATTCTGAAATGGCTTGTCCTCCCGGGCGGCCATATTGCCGACCACGGGTTAACAAATGACAAAAAATAAAATCGAAGGAAATTCACCTAGTCGAAGATGAAACCGGGCCGGAAACAAGACCAAAAAGAACTAAACGCTACTCACAACGCAAACTGATGATAATTGACGAAGGATGACACTTTTCACTGGTAGAAAATCAAAACAAGTAGGAGCCATTCTTCTGCACGTCTGTCCGAGATGGCGGAAGAAGAAGAAATAGAAGAAGAAGAAGAGGAAAGCTTAACTCAAGTAAAAACAGGGGCCCAAGTCCAATTTGCTAGAACCCCTGATGAAATACAGTCACTCTGACATCAATAAATAATTTGCCAACATTTTTTGCTGCCAAACTTGTCGCGCCTGTCCGAAAGGCGCAAAAGTGTGTATATTGAGTGCAAGTCTTACAGGACAAATTCTGAAAATTAAAAAAAATGTTCTTAAAATATTGATACCTATTCTAACCCATACATTGCTATCTTCTCTTTAAAATGAAGAATACATTTAATGAAAGAATGTTTACCAAAATTCTTGATTCCATATTTATCCGAGTTACATGCATATAACATTTAGAAGACATGTCGTATGAAAACGTACTGTGGTGCAATTGGTTTGATTTCATATTGTAGACAGATAAACCAAGACTACGTCAGGTTAAAAACTATTTATTACGATACAATACAAGCGTACATGCAAAAAGTTGTATATGTCTCAATTTCTTAAGAGGGAAAAACAAACATACCGTCACGAGCAAGAGTAATAATCTTTAAACCTTACAATTAGTCAAGGAAAATGGAAATATCAATGTTTACCAATTCACTGTGTGTAGCAAGAATTATGACTCGTTATAACATACAATGAGTCATTTCAAGTGGGAAACTTTTACGTTTTAAACTGAATCTTTGAGTTTTTTCTTCCCCTGTTCAATAATCAAGAGAATAAACATCAAAGTGTTCCAAGTTGACGAAGATAAAACATATTTGCTCTGCATCTTGAAGTGTTTTAACCAAGAACAAATCACGTGATGTAAATACAAGAACAGAGAATATCAACTGCATGAGTAAACATGGATATGTTCAACATAACGATCGATTACACAGGAGCCAGACGTGTCACTATGATATTAGATATTATAACTCGTTGGAAAAAAACATGTCAATAACAAATTGTAATCAAATGAATAAAATAGAGGAGATAATTTCGAAAACAAACACAATGAGAATGGAAAGTTTTGCAATTTTCCGTTTAATATGACAGGCTCGCCTTTGCTTGAAAACATGGAATATGTAGCTGAATATATATATGATTGGTTATTTTTCACCAAAAAGAGTCGACATTATTTAAAACGA
Source organism: Ptychodera flava (assembly GCA_001465055.1). NCBI lineage: Eukaryota > Metazoa > Hemichordata > Enteropneusta > Ptychoderidae > Ptychodera > Ptychodera flava. Next base: position 25,671 of record LD354385.1, read on the forward strand.
AGAGGCTCGGGGGAGTCACGAGGAGTCACCCAAACAGTCACAGACAGTAGAGATTCGCAAAAGATATTGAACGAACAGAGACGCATTGCACAAACGTTTCCGTGACTGTGCAATACGTCCCCTGAGCATCACCAAATGACATGTTATATGTCAAATTTTCACGAATTTTACCATCGGGGAAACCCTTAACATACACCAAACGTCACTGATTGACAGTTACCTAGAAATCAAACCTGCTTATTGAATACAGCAGTGAACAACAAACATTGTAGATTCTAACTATCCCTGGTTTCTTAAGCAGAATCTGTTTGCTTTTGTTGCCTCTCAGTCCTGGATGATACTATAGATTGTCAGTTTGTAATCCTAATTAAAATACAGTGTGACTGCACATCATTGTCGACGGAACATCAGTGAAAACTGTCAGTATTAATAAAATTTGCTGAGAGCTTTTTCTGAAATATGTTCAAAAAAACCTACTTAATGTTTAAAATTTCACTAAAAAATTCAATCGGCAGCTCGTCAAACTACAAATCTATAATTTACCCGCTAAGCTTCCCACAAAACCTTCTAAACAACCCACTAAACAACATGAAGTGATGCTTCTACCTCCGTGCACAACTTTGAAAATCTTCTTTCGATCACAGAACGGACATTTCATCATAAATTGATATAGTAATATATTTTAGAATGGTAAGATATTCTTCATTCTCATTGGTACAACTGTTTTCCTTCTTGTGACAGTTTCAAAGTTGTCCGCTTTTCTATGATCCCCTTCTACCGTCAATTCATCAGGTTTGCAGGTTCTTTCAATGTTTAGGTGTCTCGAAACTACACCAAAACCAAAGAGCAACTGTATCAGAGCATACAACCAAGGGATCTTGAAATGCCTATTTTCGCTTTGATTGAAATCCAAGGCTATCATCTGACAATCGCATGCTTAGGAACTTCGCCGTTGATCAGTGGCCGCCGATAGCGGGAGGATAGTGTTTGAAAGACGAGTTACGGCTAGACAGATTATTGCCCCGGAAGTTATAATCTTAACCAAAAATAAAATTGATTCAAATGTTCATAAATCTCCAATCGCACATAGTGTATTTTTGTTGGGGTCTTTGTCATAAATTATAAATGTTAGGAGTGACAACGTGATCACAGTATGATAAACATGTTGGTGTATTATATGACTGTGTTATAATTATAAAATTGGTAGTTACTCACATTTTGCGATCCAGTAAGGGAAGGTAGTCGAAAATGTACATTTTGCGATCCAGTAAGGGAAGGTAGTCGAAAATGTACATTTTTGAGGGATTGGGTACCAAAATATTCCTTGATTCTTGAGGCATTTTCTCTCACCGGCCTCGGGTAATAATGACAGTTATCTCATGGTTGGAGGGAAATTTTGAATAAAACATAAAAAGCTAGTGTTTTTTTAACTATGACACACCGTTTGGTTATATGTTATAAAATGTAAACAATTATTTTTAAAGTAAAAAGAATAAACACTAGAGAAAATTTAAAGACTTGTATTTTTTTGTATTTAGCCAAAATGAACATTTTACTGCATTGCAACGCCATTCATTGGTGACATTGTTTCCGGTGCTGAATATGCCAATAGCTGGCGAAATGTTGTCATTCTGCCTAATTTCAGTACGTGTATGACTATATTCAAATGTTCTTTGGTTAGTTCGTTTTGCTAACGTACACGGAGGCGGCCAGGTATTTCAGTTTGGCACTTGCTAATTGTTTAATCTTGTTGATATCAAAGTCAAGGTTTGATGATAGTCATCGCATGAATAAACATCCTTTAGCGAGTACATTTACAGAAACTAATTTAGCTAAATCAAAGTAAATCGTTATGAATCTCTGCCTCTTAACAAGTATGGGAGATCACAAATCAAATTAATTAGAAAGCTGTACAATTCTACGAATGAATTACGAATTGTTATCCTCACATAGACGACAGGCATGTGTTAAACCTGTATCAATAATTTCGTGTTTTTCCAACAAACTTACATCGAAACAGTCGTATTTCAGTAAGACCGTACTTTCATATTTATCTTGGGTACACTTGGCGATTCAGCTATCAGTATTTGGTGAATAACAACACTTAATATGCAGAATTTCGTGCAAAAAACGCCACAGTAACATCTAATGGGCTTCTAAAACACTCACTGGAGATTCAAATCAATTAAAAACTATATGGCATAATATAATACTACAAATTTCTACACTTACACCTGGACATAAAAGATACAATCTTAACAGATGACAACAGCTATAATTAATTAATGACAAAAGAATTACAGAAAGTCAATAACAGCATGTACATGATGCTGCCTTAGAATTCTCTAAACCTTTGAGGAAACGATTAATTGACGTTCGATGACAACGTAGTCTTCAGCTAAATCTGCAGACTATTTATCATTAATCAATTACCATTTTGCGTAATACTATCTGTTAATAAATTCACAGCCTATGTTCTAAACCTGATCAATATGTACTTCCACAAGGTGTGCTAATTAATATTCCCATGCAACCAACTCCTACATCTACTGAAGGCATGATAAAAATATTTAATGCCTGATATAACTACATGTATTTGAAAACCGGTTTCACTTGAAATTCATCAATATACAGCTTATTTATTAACATTGTTAATATTACAAACATGTTTGTAATATTAATATTACAAACATGTTTGAAAACATAAAATATATGCTTATGCTTAATGTGATAAAATTAACTCTAATAACGATATTTCTCTCAGCGATGTTATTGTAAGTGCAAATATTACGGTGATTTTCTGTGTAGAGCTGTTTTCTGTTGTACTGAATGGTAAGCTTCTGAAAAATATATGGTGTAATATATCGAACATTCATTTGCACAATCTTATACTTCTACCATGTATAAAATAAAGTACAATGGTTCTACTCCGGAATAAAAAGGACGCGATGCGTTCTACAGACTCAGTACGCCCAAATAATCACGTGACGCTGGTACAAACAAACCCACATGCGTACCAACGCGTATGGAAATACACGTACGTCTATGCGCGTTTGCGCACATGGCTTTGTTTGTACCGTGGTCGATTCGAATTCCGGGTTGGGCCTATTGATAAATGTCGTTTATTAAGTTGATTATAATAAAATGATGTTATCGATGCTTGCATCATTGGCAAGTGGTGATTGCAGAATGTGGGAGGTGATCAACGAGATCATACGACTCCATGGTAAAACCAGATCAATTAAACATATTGTACCATGCTGTTAAAAAAAGAACAGACTTCATGTTAGGAATACTATTGCATATATGACTAATCTCAGATGGTTCATCATGTCCCTCATTTCATACCCGAGGTAACCTTACGGCACTTGAAATTAAAAAAAAACCATTTATGAGGCCACAAGGGACCATACGATTAACATATAGTTAGTCCTTTTTATGAAGGGCATTTGTCAATGTCACTACCAATTAATTAACATAACGATATGAATAACGATATGTTCCGGAGGAAATAATGTTCTTTTCAATGTTTCAGTATTCAGGCTGTTAAGATTCCAAGTGCATTCATTCACATCGGTACTGATGACTTAAGTTCATTTGCAGGTAATTATGTAATGATCGACACTGAACACAAAGGAAACTGTTTATTTAAAAATTACAAAACAGTCAACACTTTAATCTAAGTGGGTGCAGAATCGTATTCATGGCATGTTGCATTCATACTCAATAACTGCGTTTGAAATATTGAATTTTACGATCTTATTACTTGAAACACATTCAGCTACAAAATGAAATATGTGAATGTGGTTTTTAGGATAAACGTTTCGGAAGATATACGTCTTTTTACGTATCTTTTTGAAACGTCTATGAGTGATATAAAACATTTCCATTTACGATTTCTTCGCATTACTATAGTTTCATTTGCGACTTCTTCGTATTAATATACAGATAACATAAACATGTCAAAATGTCAGACTTCAGATCTTGTACAATGTTCCATTCATCGGAGATTTCTGTGTAACGGAGACACATACTTAATATGATTTACTGTAAAAACATTTTATGCTTTCCCATTAAAATGTTCTCCCGGGGAGACAGGATTATTCATATTGCACAATATTGCAGAAACGTCTTTTGTTAGTATAGAACAACCTCCCATTAAAATTGATACTATCGTATAATTCTCAAAAGCCAAACGCCCCCTTTTAAGAAACCTAAAATTTTTCCTTTTCCCTACTGCGAAAACTGCAAATCGCGCGATTATTGTTAATCGATTACTGCTACCATACCATTTTAACCATAGGTGTTAACGCATCAGGCATGTTAATTGAAGAAGTGTAATGGCACTACCCCTGAATAAACAGGACATGATGTGTTCTAAAGACTCAGTACGCCCAAGAGATCACGTGCGAATAGACATACACGTACTTCTTTTGTGTGTTTGCGCAGGTGGATTTGTTTGTACCGTGGTACGTAAGAAATCCGGGTTAGGCCTATTGAAGAATTGATCTACATTTACGTCGCACAGTATGTAAAATGTGACAAAGATCTGTCATATTTTGTTTATTGAAATTATTACACATCGTATGTTATCCAATTACTGTGATCGGCTGGGCCTCACACACGTGATATAAAACAAAAAGTAATATAACATGGCTTAGGTGATGTAGCCCTTTCGCGTGCGCCGATATAGCCCTCTACCACGTTCTGCAATGGCAACGTTTCTCTACTGTCTATGGTTTCGCGTACATTCGCTTGGTATTTTCTGTACAGCAATGACTTTTGAAAAGATATATCGATACAAGAAATTAGCCTGACTGGAATTAGACGACATTTAGCGCATTATACGAGAAAAGCTTAAACAACAATGTCTTCGTTTTAGGCATTAAGTTGACCTTCAATGTCGTGTAGCATTGAGACCAAGCAAGAAGTGAAAGGTTTCACTGTGTGGCGAGTGTCGATCGAGACTCGACTGCATTCTAAGCAAAGTTTCGAAAAAAGGTGTTTGTTCTGTGTACTAAAATTAAAAACACACGCTAGCACCGACAAGATCACGATTTATTTATGCCCTGGGGCTTGTCCTCATGGCGGTAACATTGATGATACTGACGCCTTCGGCCCGGCTCGGGCATCATCAATGATACCGTCATGAGCACCATCCCTTTGGCGGGCGATCAATTCTTCAGTAGGCAATCGTTTCCTTGCCGGCGTGTGTTATTATCTAACTGTCTCTCGCATAGCAAAAAAATTGTAATAACTCTTGAAATATCTAGTGGCATCTAATATAACCGATAATTTTAGCGCACATATTGGCCCTAGGTCACATAAAATAATAATTCTACATTTTTGCATAATCACAAAAAGACTCAAAGCTAAACCAGTTTTATAGAGGGAAGAAATGGCGCATTTATCCATAAATCGCTTCCATATAATAGATCATTCACTTTTATTATCCATAAACAGAGTGCAGTTTGTTATCTTGCATATTTTCAGAGCCACACTTCACTAACCAGTATAATAGCGAGGATTTTAATTAACTAATTACTTAGCTTGAAACAACTGTCCGCAAAAGCTGACAATTTAAGAAAGAGAGAGGATAACTTACAGTTGACCATATGGTATGTTTTGCAAGTGGAAGAAAAATCCAAGGAGCGTTATATTTACTTACTACTTTGTTTTCGTCGTTGTATATCTGCCTCTGTTCAAGATAAAGAGAAGTAGGGAAGTTCAATGTCAATGCATATGAAAACGGCATTAATTTGCTTTTAACTGATACTGAAGATGTTGTAAGTGCGCATGTAATGTCATTGTACGGAGTCAAGTGGTCAGGGTGTATAAGAAAAATAACATTTAATATTTTTATAATGATGTAAATACATCATCTATGTTAATAGGTAAAGGGTATGCTTTTCCATTTCAAGGGACTGATTAGAGACAATGACTTCTACCGTCATTATCTTTCACACACATACACAAACACAGCAAATAAGATATCAAACAATTATTTCCCTTGGTCTTTAATACTGTTGACATTCAAGCGATACGGAACTATACGTAGTAATATCGTCAGGTTCAAAATATTTCTCAAAAGTATGAGTAGGTATATTTTATTGTTATCCTGAAAAAATAAACTTATCAAAACAAATGTCCATTGACAATCTCACGCATGGACCTTGTCGGTCTGTTCCTCGGCTGAAACCGATGTTAAAGATACAAGATATTGCTGTGTAAATCAGTGAATTAGTACACATATTTACATTGACCATTCGCTTTCTTTTATGATGTATTCTTTTCTGAGAATCGCGATTTGATCAAGTTGAATTACGTTAAATATGTAATTAGATACAAATATGTATATTATGTAAACACATATGATCATAGTCCATAGAAACTCGTCAATTTGAGGTAACTTTTCTAAGATGAAAGCAAAAACTCGTTGAAATATCCTAATCACGTGGAAGCATAGCTGTAAGCAACGTAATGCATAATTTCATTTTTCTGATATGCTTCTCTCCGGTATTTTAATATATTAAAACTGATAGTTTTTGCCGTAATGATACGCATAGCTATGTACAGAGTATTTCTAGTTCATACGACATAATCAATAGCTTGCATTTTGTAGGTATTCAGATTTCATTGCATTCTAATAATAATTCTGAGTTGAATGTACCCGGTTGGAATGACAAACTAAAAGATACCCATTCCATTGCTCGAAACTTTAACGAGAGTGTGGTAAACCTAGGGCCTTAATGTGACTTAAAGCGTTTCGTTGCTTGGAGAAGGTGTCGTGGCAAAGAAAATTGATTCAGTTGCTGAAAGTTTGTAGAGTGGAAACAGCTAAAAAATTTTGCAGTTGATTCATAGAATGGATGCAAAGCCAACACTAAAGCCTAATACGATAGATGGCTGGTGATAAAAATGTTGTACAAATACGGAGAAATCATTTCAGTGACCTTTGCAATGTCGTCAACACACAAAGGGACAGGCGCCTTGGTCTTGACAAGATTGAAAGCCTTAATTTAGATTCTACAGTGTGATTTCATCTAAAGATGTCATTGTGCTGATTTTTCTGGTTTCAAATTGTAAATGGCACAAACTGCAACCAGGAAAACCAGCATGGCCTGACTCTTGTTTATCTGAACACTTATTCTGTTCTAGCGACAAGGTGTCTGTCCTTTTAATTATGTGTTTTACTTCGATGATCAAAATGTGTGTTCACAAAAAGTATCTTACATATTGCTGGTTAAAGGTATTAAAGACAAGAACAAAAACGTAGTGATAAAAACAACTATCTTCTGATGGCGCTCTCTTTTATTGCCTTAAAGGGTTCGGAATGTACCAGTGTCGTGCAAGATAGAGTCATTTACAACCTCATCAATTCAGCGTCAAAGTTTGCCATTCGACTGTTATGTGTATGTTTTTCTGAAAAGAAATAATTAGTTATTGAAGAAACCATGTTAGCAATGTAATTATTACGTTCATTGACCTCAACAGCTTTCAACCATGTTAACCACTGGATATTGTTCAAGAAGTTGATCACTCACAATACCGATTTGTTTGTCTGACATCTGCTTTCATGTTATAGATTCAAGAATACTTCAATTCAATGAAGTTGTTTTTCATCAAAGTATTTTAACGTCATTAACGGTGTTTAGCAGGGTGAAGTCTTGTCCCCAGATTTTTAAAAGTATATTTTGATGATTTGAGTTATAGTTTGACGAATGTTGGCGTTGGTTGATATATTGATGGCATTTTTTAGACAATCTTATGTGTTCAGATAATATTTGTTTGATGAGATCGTCTCTGAGGGGTACTCGAAAACTGGTTCACATAGTTAACATATATTACAATATGTTAAACATGATTTCAAATTTACAAAACGCAGTGTTCGTGTGTGATTCAAACAAATATGACATGAAGCGTATACCTTCTTTTTATCTATGGAATCATACTTTAGTTTATTGTTAAGAAGAAACATCCGAATTATGTTATGGCAAATATTTCCAACGATAACGTTGATATTTTACTACAAAGGATATCTTTTTATATCTCTGCTAACATGCTTTTGATATGATTTTTTCCTTGTGCTCAATAATTGTAGTGTGCCACCTTAACAATTGTGTTAACATTATTTCATTATATGTTTATATTATTTCGTTTTGTCATTCTGTTTGTATTTTTATGTTATGATGTTAACATTTTTATTTCGTTTTCTCATTGTGTTTGCATTCTTATTTCATTATGTTTGCATTTTTATTATATTATGTTTACATTTTTATTTCATTATTTCATTTTGTTAGCATTTTTATTATATTGTTTACATTTTTATTTAGTTTTCTCATTTTGTTTGAATTTTTATTATATTATCTTTACATTTTTATATCCTTTTCTCATTTTGTTTGCATTTTTATTACATTATGTTGAAATTTCTATTTCATTTTTTCAATTTGTTTGCATTTTTGTAATATTATGTTCAATTTTTTATTTCATTCTTTCATTTTGTTTGCATGTTTAGCTCCCATATATGCATATGTATATATGCAAATGGGAGGTATTCGTATAAGGTGGGAAATGTCGTCTGTATGTATGTATGTATGTATGTATGTATGTATGTATGTATGTATGTATGTATGTATGTATGTATGTATGTATGTATGTATGTATGTATGTATGTCCGTCCACATCAAAAACTCCTAAATCATAGCACCTACTGTCTTCGTATTTGGTGTACAGGTGCACCTAGGGATGGAGATGTTAATTTGTTCAAATGAACATGTCAGTGCCAAAAATATGCAAATGAGGGAAAAAAAAGGAAAAATCCTGCAAATGGCTAAACTCAGAAAGCATTAGTCAGATTTGGTTGAAACTTGGTATGCAGATTTCTTTAGGTATTTTAAATTATGTATGCAAAAATTAGGATGAAATTTGCATGTTTGTATTTTTAGGGCATTTTTTCCGTTTTTAGTAAAAAAATCTTGTTCTCTGAAACCGCTCGTCTGATTGCTATGAAACTTAATATTCATGTTCCTCAGGATGGCCTCAGTCATCCTTGTACAAATTGTATTGATATTGTCACATTTGTAATTTTGGGGCAATTTTCCCAATTTTTGATAAAATTTTTTTTTATCCAAAAACTAATGATTTGATAGCTTTGATATTTGGTATACAGGTATCTAAGATTAATCTCAATATAATGTATTGAAGGTATGTTGAAACTGGCAATTTTTTTTATTTTTGGGGTACGTTTTGCCTTTTTTGGTCAAAATTTTTTTCTCCTAAAAGTTCTGATCTGGTAGCTTTGATATCTAGTGTACAGGTTTCTAAGGTTTATGTTAATGAGATATATTTAAAATTAGGATGAAATCTGCAATTTTGTATTTTGGCGGGCAATTTTTCTCATTTTTAGTCAAAAAATTTGTTTCTCAAATTTACCAGTCTGATTGCTTTGATATTTATTTAGTAAACCGGTTCTTTGGGTTTTTGTTAATAAGATATATTGAAATTAAGTTGAAATCTGGAATTTTGAATTTTTGGGGCAACTTTGCGAAACGATCAGTTTTACTGGGATATCTTTCATTTTATATTTTTAAGATTTCTTTTTGTTAATTTTATATCTACTGGAACTAAGAATATATAATGTGGTGATTCAATAATAATAATAAGAGTATATAATGTGGTAAGCATTTGATATGGTAAACTGTATTTGGTGTCGAAATGCGGTAAAAAAGTCCTGGCAGATTTTGAAAAAAAATCAAAACAAATGCCAATAAAAAATTCAGCCAGAGAAGGTTTGACAAAAAGAAAAGGTGGGAGACTGGGGAAAAAAGAATGTACAATGGATCGGATAAAAAAGATAATGTACCTCATCGATCTTTCAGACACCGTCCCTTATCAAATGGTCCACCCAGATGTATTTTTGTGCGCAATTAACCAGGCAGTGTATTTTAGTTTAAGATGTCAAGTAAGGTAAGAATTTGAAAGGAATAGTCAAGTTCACCACAGTTTAATTTTATCTCTTGTGTCATCATCCTTGTGTAATTTGTTAAGTTTGTAAGTTGTTCAAGATGTGGATGCACCAGCTGTTCTGGAAGAAAACATTGTTTACTTTTCCCTGTAGGGTTTCTGAGTTGATGATTGCATGTTGAAATTTCTCCATGTATCTGGTGTATGGGCAAAGTGTAAACATTGGTTGCATGTTATGTATCTCAGTCTATGTCAAATATTGTAAATGAAAAATCAAGAACAGATTACTGTGTGCTTGTAAAAGATAACATATTTGTCAATACATAAACTGCCTTGCAGAGTGATTGTCTTAAAGATAATCACAGAAGTAGAAAAGGAAAAGAAACTAATCAAATTGCTGTAACATATTCACTCTCAGTGCCTGTATAGGCCTATACTCAACTATTTTATCATTACATTCAGCTGTTTGTCATATCTTTAACACTCTCTATGGGCCAAGGCACACTTGGGGTCAATGTCATCACTCTGTGCCAGTCTGTGTATGTCAGTCTGTCTGTATATTATGTCCATGTTTCATACAATTGTTGACTTGTTTTGATAACTATATGGGAGCGAACAGTGATGTTGTCACTATTTTTATTACATTATGTTTAAATTGCTATTGCATTATTTTCATTATGTTTTCATTTTTGTTATATTATGTTTACATTTTTATTTCATTCTCACCCAATACATAATTCCCTGTATGTTACATTCTGATTTGAGAAAACAGAGAATAAATGTTTACCTACTCTTGGTCATTATGTATGGAATATATTTCGAAGAGCGATTCTAGTTATAGTTCTAGTGCGGCATGGGCATGAATAGACTTGATGTTTATGAGAACTGTCATTTATTCCTGTATTCAGATTCATCAGATCTGAAGCAGTCATGCCGGGTATATCTTACTTATAAATAAGCTTAATTAATCAATATTGATACATTTAGTTGCAAGTGAAAGGTAGGCATTATAATTTTCAAACAACTTCTATATCCCAGATTCGGACTCTATTACACGTTCCATGAATATCACGGCAACGAGCGAACAGACAGACACACATGACATCTAAGTGGACTGGTCGCGTCGCGACGTGCTCCCGTATAGCGATAATCTCCGATCTCATAGCCAATAATTATGCAATATATGCAATAGCCCCACCCATACTACTCAAGTCTGACCACATCTCAACAGGACGAAGCCTAACAGCTTCCCACAGAAATTCAGTCGCCCTCAACGCCTGTCGATAAGAGGGAGAGAAAACGCATCACCTTCCTTAAAGAAATCTGCATCATTTTTAATTCCCTATATGGTTGCAAAAGAAGCAACTGCGGCTTTTCCCACTATGGTTAACGTGCCATTAATCCGAGTATGCATCAGCCCACGGAGACTATCAACAAAGAGATCAAAATGACAACCTTGACTGCATGGTACCCCCTCAACAACAATCAATATTGACACTCTGGCTGCCGAACTTTCACACCATCCTGACAAAGCTTTTTGTCGAATACCAAATCACAGGTCCCTCCGAAGGATTTCATACCGTCATGCGTCCATCAACTTTCTTCTCCGCTAATCTGTCGTAATCTTCTCTTGGCCAGACAAAATCCATATTCTGTATTACAGCAAATCGACTCAGAACTTCAAAAAGGTTATCTTATCGGGCAATTGTCCACACCATCATACGCCGACTATCGCTGTTGCCAATTAAGTATTGCAGAGAAGAAATAGTCAGCAAAACGCTTCTGGTTATCGACTTATCTTCCCCTCGTGACAACGAAAAGACACCCAGCATCAATGACCTTAAACAGGACTTTTCACTTTCCGACGTAAAAATAGATGATGCAATCGCTGATATTGAACGTGCTAGTTAGTGATCATGGCTGTGCAAGACAGACATTGTTGACACCTTCAAGCTCATCCGAATTCACCCATCGCTAGGTATTTCATGGCATTCAATGGAACAAACAGTTTGACTTATTTATCTGTTTGCCCTTTGGCTAACGCTCTAGTCCCCAAATCTTCGATCAGCTCTCCAAAGCCATCTGCTGGATCGGTTACAAAAAATACGCCATTGAGGTTATTTTCCACCTGTTTGACGACTTCCTCAGAGTCGACACACCACCTGTTAATGCCGACCACACAATGGCAGTGATTACCCAATGTTCAAGAGACTCTCTGCGCCCATTGCGCCACACTAGACTGTCGACCCCGTAATTGTACCAGAATACCTACTATTTAAACTGGTGGTAATAGGTGGATCCGGATAGGTATTAATTTTGTCAAAGCGACCGAAGAATACATTGAGTTTGTCAGGTAACTCGACATTATCAGCATCTGCAGTTCTTGATATTTTCTTGTAATTTGTTATCTTCTGAAGACACAGCTTAATGTTTCTTGTGTTACTTGTTGTTCTTCCAGCTGATTACTATAGTTCCTTTTGGCCGATTTAATACTCCTTCTCAGGTCGTATTTTAATTTCTTGTATATTTCTGTGTCACCTGACCGGAAAGCCATTTCTCTTTCACTGAGTTGCTTCACCAGCTCAGTATTATTCGAAGTGCTAGTGTTGAATGAGTTGCCTTCTTCGTTACACTATGCGGTGGCGACTAGTTCCAGTAGGTTTAAACTGGAATGTAATGCTGACAATTTCAACTCTTCTCTTATTCAGGGCCATATGCTCGATATATCGCTTTTGTGGACCATGCTTCCGCTGCTGCTGCTGCACAATTTTGTGCTCAGCAAAAGACAAGCATGTGCACTCCTCCTTTGGGATTAACGTAATCTGTTTAAACTACTAAGATTCTCCGACTAATATGTAATGTTATGTAATGTTTATTTCAGTACAGAAGGCCATAGGCCCTTAGATACATCAAAATAAGTACAATACACGCCATGCTTGATTGCAAAAAAAAAAAGACAAGCACAAAGTTATTTATGCACTCAAGAGTTTCTCTTTTGTGAAAGGCAAAATAAATGAATCTACTGAGTTGATTTAACAAATATTCCTGTTTTGAATTCATAAGAATGTAAAACTTATATCTAACAGGCGGGTCAAAAAATATTTTGGAATAAACTTATTTCTCAGCTCATTGTATACTGGACATTCTAAACACAAATGATACTCGTCTTCCACCTGACCAGAATTGCATACAAGGCAGGGTTCTCTCAGATCTCGGGGATTTTGTTCAATCCCATCTACATTTTTCTACACGGAGGGAATGGCTTGACAGTCTAAAGCGACACATTGCAACTCTGAATATCTTTCCCTTTATCAAATGCAAGTAATCTTCAAAGTTTACAGTACACTTAAAATTACAAAATGTATCCAATTTACTTAATGAGACAACGCCAGCCATTGAAAGATTGCATATTAACATCTCGACTTCTTTGTTTGAAAATACGCATAAAAACATTTACATTTTGAACCCCTTGGTTAATCCAGACATCAGCAAAGCCAAGTTTACAGAGCGTTTGTTTCACTTCTAAGGCCCAACAAGAAACATTTTTTTCAGCTCTATCATACTGAGTTTTATAACAAACCCCCAAAATACTATCAGTTTCCATGTTTAAAAGCTTAAACCAATATTTAATAATCTTAACCTGACGGAGATGGAATAGTTCACATCTACCTGTTTCTGCTTTAATGGCACTGTTTGGGGTATTTCTATTTAAACATAAAATAAAACGCAAAAAACTACTTTGTACTCGTTCAATATCCATGCCTTTGTGAAAACCCCATATTTCAGCGGCATAATTTAGTATTGGTGTAATTTTGCAGTCAAAAACTCGCAATACTCACAATACTTCAATGGGATATCACCCGTATTTCGAATATGACGTTTCAATATAAACATTGCTTTGCTTGCCTGTGCCGCTAAAGTTTTCTGTGCGATATACCAGTCTCCACTACTAGAAAACATAAAACCCAAATATTTATAAAAAGGCACAACCTCAATTTTATGTTTATCCAGATACCATTTATTACTTTTTTCAATTTCCCACCCCTTCTGAAAACAACAATTTTCGTTTTTGGATAGTTAACTTTCATTTGCCATTTTTGCAATAATACGACAGTTTATTTAAAAGTCTCTGTATTCCTATCATAGTGCAACTCATTAGAACCAAATCGTCTGCAAAAAGGAGTAAAATCAGATTTCTGCCTGAAATGTAAACTCCAGAAGAGTATTCAGTTTTCAACTCTGATTCCATGTCATTAATGAAGAAACAAAATAGCAAAGGCGATATGATAGAGCCTTGCTGCAAACCACAACTACAACTAAAAACTTAGTTATACCAAGAGGTGTTTTGACACATGCCTGAACATTTGTGTACATAGATCTTAACTTTAAAGCCAGTTTTATATAACTTATAAAACAATAAATAGTGTTGAATCCCATCAAAGGCTTTTTCAAAATCTATAAATGCGCAATAGTCTACCCTTGGATTGCGTCAAATACTGATTTAAAAATGTACTCAGAATGAAAATACTATCAATAGTACTTCTTTCCTTTTGGAAAGCAAACTGTACATCAGCAAGTTTGTGATATCTAGCAAGCCAGGTCTCCAGCCTTTTACATAGAATAGAACAATAAATTTCTCCAATAACTGACAGAAGATTAATTCCACGATAATTAGCTGGATCATCTTTATCACCTTTCTTATGAATAGGTGAAATCATTCCTTTTACCCAATCACCAGGAAAAGTTCCAGGTGATAAAAGCGAATTAAACAACACACATAAAATGCTACGAAACACCTGCGGTGCATATTTATAGAATTCCCCACCAATACCATCAACACCAGGTGCCTTGTTGTTTTTTAGTCTATTTATACTTTCTGACACTTCAGTGATTGTTATGGGTTTCTCAAGTATTGACACATCAATATCAACATTTTCATTATTATCATAGTTGATGTTTTCAAAATGAAATTTTGCAGCATCATGGAAGTCAGCAAAATCACTATCATCAGTAAAAACAGGATTAAACAGATCTGAAAAATAATCAAACCAGGCGTCACGATGAATATTTGCAGAAGGCCCAGGTGAAAAGTCTTTAAAGCGATTCCAGAAAGAACGGGAGTCTTTGGCTTCAGCGTCAGGCTAGGAAAGAGTCAATTTTACGCTGATTAAAGATTTGTTTTTTTCACACTGATAAGCTTGAGTTAGATTTTCTTTTAGCTGCTGGTACTCATTTAAGTTTTCCTGTGTACGGGCATTTCTAAAATTGTTTAATGAACGCTGAACTTCCCGTTTAGAACTAATACAATCATGATCAAACCAACTTCTATCCCATCTCACCTTCTTTTTCTCCTTCCTTTTGGGAAATTAGAAGAAACAATGTTTAAAATGTCACTCAAGCAAGAAATAGCTACATCATTATCTTTCTGTCTAATATGATTGTAAAACGTATCGATAAGTTGTTTAACTGGGTCAGAATTCCACCGGGTAAGATATAAATCTAACTTACTATTATCCCAGTAGAATATACTTATTTCATTACATTTCAGTATCCCAGGAGTACATTTAGTATTGTCGTCATTTGTCTCATTGCTACACGTTACAGTAAATACAATGGGCATATGATCTGATTCAGGGCGACTGTCAACCATAAAATCAACATGCACAAATTCATTTTCAGGGATAAGTAAATAATCCACAATACTACACCCATTTTGGGTTATGCACGTGTAAAAGTTACTGGGCTGACCCATTCTGACGTTTACAATTCTGAAACCAGTAGAATGCAAAAATCAAGTAAAAGCTTACCATATTGATTTACAACCTTATCAAAGCTGGATCGAATCGGCATGTCGGTATCTCAGTGGTAATGATCACAAAAAGGAATATGATCTATACCGTCATTATTTATAAAGTCAGGTTCAACACCTGTACGCGCATTTAAGT
The DNA here is from genome assembly GCA_001465055.1 of Ptychodera flava. Taxonomy (NCBI): domain Eukaryota; kingdom Metazoa; phylum Hemichordata; class Enteropneusta; family Ptychoderidae; genus Ptychodera; species Ptychodera flava. The sequence continues at coordinate 41,579 of LD354385.1, forward strand.
CGAAACAGATCATAAATTTACAATCTACAAAACGCCCTATATAATTTGCTAATTCTGTTTCTAACTTATCAAAAATTAATTCGTTTGAGTGCACAGATGACCCAGTAGGTGATTTGTAAACCACGGCAATAACAAAATTATCAGAGAATGCATCTTTACTCTTGAGATGTACCCAAAGGATATTTTCAGATACACTTCGTGCTTTTCCGATTACTATATGTGTGTACTGTGTGTGTGTGTACTGTGTCTGTGTGTCGTCTGCTCCACACACACCGTGTTGCTCGGTCGCGCACATAATTGCAACATCTAAGTCGGTTACTGTGACCAACTCTTTTGGGTTGGAAGCAGTGGCCGACTGGTTTTGTGTGAGGCCTATCAGCTAGGCGATGTTGCCGTGAGTGTGTGGGGGTTGGAATCCCGTTTGGGTTATAGTAAAATTTAGATTTCTAGTCTATGACACTCATATGGTAATGTTGATTTGACAAAAACTGAAATTCCACCAGAGTTATGGCCAATATTGCTCTTACGTTTACAAACAGCATGAATACTTTTGAACCCAGTAATTGACATATCTGTGCCTGGGTTTAACCAGGTTTCAACAAGATATACACAGTCAAAATTATTTAAGTACGAGATAAAACAGTCGTCGGAAATTTTCTTATATAAACCTTGTACATTCCTACGTGTAAACTTAATTATCTTCTTGTAGGAAATTGTCATCACTTTCATGGAAAACATTGTGATCAGAGGGCCTTTGGCCATCCCGTCAATCATATCTACTAGGAAGTTCTACAACTTTCTGAATTATGTTATCATAAATGTATGTTTTGCCGTCCACTTTAAGTTTATCAAAAGAAATATATGCAGTTTTCTTTTGTTTTCTTGCTTTAACAAGGTGAGGCCCCAGTTTCATTCTTGCTTAGCGCACCCGTGGTGTAAAATCTTCACTCATCTTATACGGTTGAATCTGGTCTCTCAACTCCTTAGCTTTCCGGTACACGGCATCTCGCTGTTTGTAGAAGCTAAATCTCGCTACGATTGGTTGAGGTCTATGTCGAGAAGCAGATAACCTGTATACTCTTTCGAACTGAATCTCTTCCCCATTGAGTCCCAACTTATCAGTTATTATATTTCGCACTTTTGTTTCACTTGATTCCACCGATTTGTCTGTTTCTTGGTCAACACCTCGGATAGTAAGATTCTCCCGTAACATTTGTGATTTGTTATTGTCTTGGTCTTTTTCTAACCTGTCTAATCTATTCCGCCACATCGTGTTTTAAGCCGCTAATTCTGCAATTTTCTTGCTATCTGTATTCAGTTGTTCTTTCACGTCGGTCATTTCCGTCATCAATTCTGCGACTCGTTCGTTCATAACATCTGTGCATTCCTGAATTTGTTGTGAAAGTGTTGTCTTTGTAGTACGTAGTTCCGTCATTATGTCCGACAAGGTGAGATTGACCTCCGTGGCTTCAGAGGTTTGGTTTGCCGGGTTAATTTGAGAGATATCTTGTGGTCGAAGGTCCATATGACTCGTTGATTCAACGGATTTATTTGATCTAGTCACTTTTGGAGGTGGTCCTGTGTTCTGTTCTATATCACCACATTTCAACAGTAATATCGATATCGATACCTGACTTTCGCCATGCAGGCCCAGGTCTAATAATGTTCCGCCATAAACATTTATGCTAAAGTTTGTTTTTACTCCATGGAGAAATAAATGTGGAACACTATGCGTTGTTAAATTAATAAACTGGGTAACATTTACCGTCGCCAATACGTATCCGCACAGTAGAATGGTCTCAGTAACCAAAATTGTTGCTACCAGTCTGTACAGAAAATCGACCCCAGGTGGCCACGTCACACACTTTTGTTGGTCGCTCGAAGTAGTTATCGTGCCTCTCCAAGAACGTGGTTGTGAAAACGCACCTATACGACCCCGCCAGAGCTGAATATCGATGCCCATCTTTGCTCCAGTAGTTTCTGATATGTACAGTTGGCATTGGTTTCACAGAGTGGTCTTATCTACGTATTACGGTGCAAAGACGTTGAGAGCGTCAAAGAACCGTCTTACTCTGGTGCAATATGGAAACAGTTGAAACAAAAGAAAAAGGACGGCACGCGAACTGGCCTACGATGTTTATATTTGTTAAAACCTAATACATAGCCAAATATGATAAGGATTCAAACTTTTTATCCACCCAAAGACCATATTGTGAGGATTTAAAATTTACCATTAAAACTGACCGAAACCACCAAAGGAAGACGATTCTTCCCCTTAAATCAACCTCTTAGGTGTCATTTTGGAGAATACTTTGATTCTCACAAGTTTTCTTTGACATCGCTCAGGTAACAGCACATGCACGATAAAAATCAGGAATTTTGTGTTCAATTGGCTCCGGATCCTGATTTAAACTAGGTTTATCGGTCACAAGTGGATTTGAAATTAGTTTGTCCCCAGCAAGCTTAAGGTCGTTTCCAATGAGCGCTTGTTTGTTTGTTTTAAGTAAAGTGTACTTGTTCCTAATGCAATGCCCAAGAACTGAATGAAAACAACACAATTTTAACCAAAATTATACATGACGTTTAGAAGTGTCATAAGTCCTGTTCCCTCAGCTTTGTTATGAATATAAACATACTATCGAAGGTCACACGTACGCCTAGCTGTAAAAGTTCCGGTTAGAATGCAACTATGATTCATATTTTCACATGTTAAAATACGGGCCCATATCAGTACTCTCTAAACATTAGGGGATTTCTGATACTTGCACAGCATGTATGATAATTCTTCTGATGTGTGATAATTCTTCTGATTTACAACGGTAGGTTCATTTATTTCAAACAAATACCAGTCCAATACAAGATACATACAATGAAGAAGGTAAATGGGAATGACAAAGACGAAAACCTTGAACTGGTAAGAAAAATTACGAGTTGAAAGGCATGCCATAGGAATTGGTATAGTCAACACTAGCCATAAGGATCTACCTAAACAAACATTTTGTTACGTAGAGAGATCCACTTTGATTAAACAAGGGAACATACTGGTCAAGTTTAAGAACTTCTTCACGAACAAACTTAAATTACAAAGGTGACATGTGCTGTGAACAAAGTTCGAAAACGTAAGATGACTATTAATATTTCATCTAAAATGTACAAACAGTGGAGCCACCTTTAACACTGAACATGCAAACAATAGCTGATAGAGTTTAAGACGCTCGCATTGAACGCATGATTTTACAAAGGTCAAGTTTGATTAAGACGATATTCGACGACCATTATGCTGATATTTGTGAACATACGATATTTGTGAACATAAGATATTTGTGGACAGTAAATTGTCGTTCGTCAAACTTCTGTTTTTACGTTTATTTTTAAACTCTAGCAAACATATTTATATCAATATTGCACCTTGAAATGAGAACCCATTATTTTAACACCTTACTTAATACCTATCACAGGCCTTTCCAAGCTGGAGTTTAAAGTGTACTCAAAACAGATCTTTACCGCCCATTTGTGTTCTCACAACGTTACCGTACTATAACTTGACCAGCTTGGCGATTATAACACACAGCTAAAGTGGTAAGCTGTTCATTTCTTTGATGATTACTGCACTTTCTAGTACCTTTTTATAGTGTCTACCGTCAAATTTACCTGGAAGTAGTAACTCTTACCTTTTTCATCTCGTTCTCTTTCCGCTGTGAATCAGAAATCGATATAAAATAGCGTTAATAATCAATGCACTTACGCCTTTTTTGCAGTGGCAATACCAAGTGAAGAAATGAATAGAGTCGATGCAGTCATATTAAAGTTTATTCATTTTCGTAAACACTGCCGCATACATTAATTAAAATGAATATAAAACTTACCGACGGAAAGATCCTTCGTCTTTGCTGAAAAAAACAAACCGGGAAAAATATGCTTATTTAATCTTGACTTCAACGATATTTACTGACAGGTTTCCCATTTCAAAGCTATCTTGTGAAACCGAGTAAATTTATATTATAGATCAACTTTAAGATATTTTTGAAATTGTTCAGATTTCGATACTTTAAAATGAATAGATATTGAAGTGGCTTTTATTTACATATTCTTTTCAATATAATAACCAGAAGCAACGGCAATGAAATCGTTCGAATCACCAAAAATATGAATTCTGTGATCATTTGTGTACCTATGATTTCACTGAACTTGCAATGATTTGTATGATATATTCTGGCAATATTTAAGTTTCTTTAACGTACCCTCACCTAACAGCTTTTGGAACTTAAAATTGTTTTTCACAAATTCATACTTAACATGAATCTCAATTGCCGTTGCCTTGTTGATCATGGAAATGGCTATACATTAAAATTTCTACATGTAAGTTTGACGTTGGAAAATCAGAACGGTAAATGGAGTACTTACTACATTGTGGGAAACTCAACAGCGATACCCAACGCTACACGGGTTAATTTGTCAGCATGATAACATTAAACCAATATGTCGAAATAGAAGAAAAGCACTGTGATTTCATAAATCTTGCAGAAATTTCGCTAGTTCCTGATATTCTCTAAAAGCCAGTATGGTCATACTCTGACCTTATTACTTGTTGTGTACATGGCAAAGTCAAGCATGCCTGTGATCAAAAGACCTTTTTGTGAGTTACCACTATAGTTAGCCCATACAGGATAGCAATGTGTGTGTGTAATAAATATGTATGTATGTATTTATGTATGTATGTATGTATGTATGTATGTATGTACGTACGTACGTACGTACGTACGTACGTACGTATGTATGTATGT
>LD354385.1:46423-82179 GCA_001465055.1 Ptychodera flava
GTAGGTAGGTAGGTAGGTAGATAGGTAGGTAGGTAGGTAGGTAGGTAGGTAGGTATGCGGTGGTTTCAATCGGGTTCAAACTCACAACGTACGGTACCCAGCCACCTAGCGGAGAAGGCACAGACAAAAACGCTCGGCCAATTCCCCAATCTAAAAAACAAGATAAGTTCAATAACCGGGCTAAGTTGTTACATTTTTTCTGACTGCGACCGCTCCACACACTGTAGGGATCGTGAAGCATTTACGCTCGTACGCTCACTATCACACATCGCACACAAACTTTATCGAGGAAAAGCAACGAGTACATCGCTTAAACTGGGCGAAAGATAGCCTTGGGGACAACTATGTTCACCAGCAGAGCTATCAACCCTATTAGGCGAGCGGCAGGCTCACCTTTTTTCACACTTAATGTACTCACTTTACATACAGCAACATCATACATCATTTGAAAGCTTATTATCTCTACTTAAAGAAAATTGACGATGTGGAGTAGGGCCATAACCCGCTAATTTGCATAATTCACATGGGTACCCTATTTACATAAATGTGATATTAAATTAAGAAATTCATTTTAACTACTCTAAACATACTTTTAAACTATCGAGTGATATATCAAATGAAAGGTATTTTCTTGTAGAAAACAAAATTGATATCCAAAAGATATTTAAATTTATTTCAGTAAAATATTCATTTTAACACATACAGCAACATCATAGAGCCACATCACACATCATTTGAAAGCTTATTATCTCTTCTTGAAGGAAATAGGCAACATTTAGCTGTAAAGTATTGCCGTAGACCCTCATTTGCATAAATCACATGGGTAGAAAATTTGCATAAATGCGAGTTAATTTTAGAAATTTATTAGTAACTACTCTAAATATACTTTTTCACTATCAAGTGATATATCAAATGAAAGGTGTTTGCATGTTGAATAGTAAATGGATATCCAAAACGATATTTAAATTTATTTCACTAAAATATTTTCATATTGATATTGAAAAAAAATATTTCCCCCCTCAATTAACAATATTTTAAAAATTTTAACACATAAAGCCAAATCATACAGCCTCACCATACACCATTTGAAAGTTTACTATCTCTACTTCAAGACAATTAAAAAATTTGAGATGTCAAGTACGGCCATGGCCCTGAATTTGCATAATTTACAGAGTATCAAATTTGCATAAATGATATATAAAATTATACATTTATTAACTACACTTAACATACTTTGAACTATCGAGTGATAAAAAATGAAATGTTTTGCATGTAGAAAAAATTGATATCAAAAGAGATATAACAATGATTTTACTAATGTTTAAAATGTTTTCGTATTAATGTAGAACAATATATTTTCTCCTTTTGAATAACGATATTTTAATTATGTTAACATATTGAACGGCATCATACAACCACAGAAAACGTCATTTGAAAGCCTATTATCTCTGCTTCACAAAAATTGGCAATATTCAGCCGCTAAATAGGGCCGTAACTCTTTAATTTGCATAATTTGCATGAATCTGATATACAATTTCAAAAATCTATTGTTAAGTACTCTAAACTTATTTTAAACTATTGAGTGATATATTAAATGAAAGTCTTTTGCATGTAAAATAGAACTATGAACTCCAACTGTGTATTCAAAATATTCCTATCGAATATTTTCATTTAAATCGTAAATATGTTGACTTATTTTTATATTTAGAAAATTGTATAGTAAATATGAATAATGCCAACATTATGGAGATAAATATCTGAATTTGTTTTGCAATTGATTTTTGTTTATTAAGGATACGCAGACTGGAATCTTTCCCTGTCTAATTCCCATATAGCTAAACAACAAGAACATATAAAAGCAATCGGAACTAATTCGGGATAATTGGATCTTCATACTTTTCAAATTTTTTCTGACTTGTTTGGTGCCCATAGTTGAGTGTTGCAATATTACAAACTTAGCTTAAAAAAAAGTAAAAAGAAAAGCACGTGAGCTAAAATTTGTAAATAAAACCGAAATTACTTCACTTCACCATCCAATTATCTCAAATTCCAACACTGCATGAAAACCCAATAATACTTATTGTATTAGCATGGATTATTGTCTGTATTTTAGCTGCAGAGTGCATATACAGATGAATACAGTCAATAATCCATTGCTTGTATTCAGCAAGCCTGTATTCGTGTGGATTCATGTGAATTCAGGTGTATTATTCCATGATACAATCAACTCATTAGTGTGAATTTATCTGTATTATTGCGTCTTGATGCATTGCAATCTAGTTATAAATAGTTATGTGTTGAATCGCCCTTTTGTATTATTGATATCATTTTAGTTTCAATTTCTCTAGAAATCTTGTATTGGTGGATAATCACTTGTTACCAAATCTTTGTAATATCGACCGTTTCAGTTCAGTTATTTGGAATGTGTATACGGAAGGCACCATTTATTGTATTTATAGTTATGTCATAAGGGAAAAGCAATTCAACACATCGTTCGTATCTTCGTTGTTTACGTTTTCTGTATGATATTGTGTACATTGTCAGTGTAAATTATGTTTGGCTATTTTATATAAAGTGTTGATTAGCTATGGAGATTATTCCGGTTAAATACTAACACCACTTTCAAGTTGGCACCTCATGCAAAAACTGCAAGTGCACAAAATGACTTCCACCAGGAAATAAGTTCGTAAGGCCGCCCAATTATAAGTGGATGATAAAGTCCCACCTGTCATACATCAGAATTGATTGACAATTTTTCTCAAACAAATCGTGAAGAAATAAACAACACACATCAAAGATACAACAGATTTTACACGGAAAATTAAGACAATAAACGTTCCGGCCAATGCGACATTGGTAACACTAGACATTGTCTATGTACACTAATACGCCGCACAAAGGAGCCATGGAATCAGTCAGCAGAGCATTAAATCAGAAAAGATCATCAACAGATTACAAAATCAAACAACCAACAACAAAATATATACATAAACAAAATGCATCCTACTTTCAAATTTTTGAAAGCTCTTCTAAGGAAATCTTATCGTTAGACCTCATTTTCTATAAATGTCATCGGTGCAACAAAGAGAACACTCTCGACTTCAGAACACACACAAACCAACAGATACATTCCTGTTCATGAAGCCTAATGGCAACATTGAAGGGCCTTGTCAAACGCGAAACATTACAATACATCAGAACAATCCTGCAAGAACAAGACAATGCAAAAATGCGTTATTTACGGACAAAAGTACTAAAATGCGATGAAACGATTCTACATCTTGTTTAATTATTGCTAACTTTGGAACAATCGGATGACATTTTAAAAGTACTTTCGAAACCAAACAATGGAATCGTAAAAAGTAAAATGGAACCAAAATATTTTCAGGTCCCCCCTATATGCAGATCAAAAAGTTTAAAGTGCCCTCTACAATCTCCCAAAATTTTCTTATCCACCCCGAATTCTGCCGACCCTCATCGTTGTTTGTGAGCGTAGCACATCCACACACATAAGAAACAGAACTATAAGCGATATGATTTTGCCAAACTTCACAAAACCTACTACAGCCCGATCCCCGATTCAAATGCGCATACACAAAACACAACCTGACCAAACAGTCGACATTCTAGCTTCCCTACTTGAACAAACTGAACTACAGTGGAACAACTTTATTGGTAACACATTTAGTCATTCAATCAGTGCACACGTTTCACAAACCGAAATGAATTTTTAGAGACTGGTGAAGACAACTCTGCATCACATTTAAGGATCGCAGTGTCACATTAGTCTTGCTACCCATAGGGCAGGACACGTAGATTACGGGTACGTCTCGCCATGGCAAAACAACACTTTACATTAAACAGCCAACCACAGCATACACTTACAATATAAACAATATCATACACAAAATTCAAACACCTTAGATATAAACGATGTGTGGAGTTGCTTCACCTTGTTACATGTAATCAATTGTGTCTGCTGTCAAATTGATCTTCACTGCACAGACCTTTGTTCCTGCGAAGGCAGCGATAACTGTGGTAACCCTAGCATTTACCAAAGACAATGCTGGTAAAGAAGGGGATGATGAATTTCTAGAATTACTAGATTTACTGGAAATGACCCTGTATCGCCATGAATGATTTGGATCATGAATCATGCCACTCTGACACAATTTTTCAACTTACTTGTCAACAACTGCAGCAGTGACGTTCATGTGGATCTTTCCTTATGTTTGTACTTAAAAGTAATTGGTGGTATTTATCATTTAATCATATACAATATATATATATATATATATATATATATATATATATATATATATATATATATATATATACATATATATATATATATCCTGTTGTCATGGTTACAACATTAAAGAGAATGTTGGTAATCTCAAGTAACATTAAACAGTTTCTATAGGCTGTGAATGGCTATATTATACCCACACAAAAGGCATGTTTCGAGAAACAGCCTCTAACCTATAAAAGCTAGACATCGATAATGGATATTATTATACACCTACTGCCGTAACCTATGGGAGTTTGACCGTCCAATAACTTTCCGTATTTTGTATAGTACGCGGAGTCCCGAATACGGGAGACGTAAGACGCGCCTGTTTGACCTTTGACCTAGCGATTATCGGATGTAAACAAACTAATTTACGGTGAGTTGTAGACATAATAACAACTTCCACCAAAATGTATTCGTAGTATAAGGTTTGAAACACGCTAAACACAAAACTGAGTCTAAATGCAATTGATTTTTATTTTAAAAAACTAATAAAATTGAAAACATTCAGCGAAGTTTGCTTGTACTGCACTGAAATTAATTGGCTTCGTGCCAACGCAAGGGACCGTACGGCGCGGAGCAATAATCGCGCGCGTTCCACTCATATAGCGCATGCCGCATCCCTCAAATTACAATATAATTAGTTTATACGGACGATTAATGAAGGGAGGTGTATAATAATAGGGTTATACACAAAATACGGCCCTGTATGGACTCGGGCTCAGTGAGTGACGTATTGGACTCGCCTTCGGCTCGTCCAATACGTCACTCACTGAGCCCTCGTCCATACAGGGCCGTATTTTGTGAATAACCCTATATTATTGCAAACAAGAAGATGTGTTCATATGTTTTAAAACATACATTAAATAAAAGTAGTCATTTTTACCTCGCGTGCGCATGCGCGCAGCGAGGTTATGGTTTAGGCGTTTCTGTGTGTGTGTCTGTCTGTCTTTTAGCACGATATCTCAAAAACGGCTTGGCAGATTCCGATCACATTTCGCACACAATTTGTTCTTCAAATTTGCAAGAACTGATAAGTTTTTGGTGGTTGTGCTTTGCGAATTTATCAAGTTATGAGTAAAAGAAAATTTGTGGCCTGTATAAGTCTATGGGACGCTAAATAAGTATGTTTGAGGGCGCTATACTAAAACATTTTACACAAAGTGATTTCTGAATTCAGTCACTCGGCCGCGGTGATCGCTAATCTTGAGTTTTGACTGTTGATGTCGTCGTGTCGACGTTTGACTTAAAGAATCGTGTGGGTTACTCTGGACATAGCGAACCAAAAACTAGATTATCGAAGGTCAGCGTCATAATATTTGATCAATGCATTTTTCTCTGAGAATGAGATGTAGAGTGACACTTTTCAATCTTGTGTGTGTGTCAGTGAATTTATATTCCGGCATGGTTCCGCTGAGATCAGCATAATATTCTGGCGACGTATTGACAGTCTGTGTCTTTTAAGTTGCTTTTCAAGATTGTATTAGCTACAGAACCAACAATGACAAATTTTTCATGAGATTTCCATGTTGGCATTGATGTTAAATCAGCAGCAGTAGGCTAGCTCCTGCGTACAATAGGTCTGCGTTTCCCGGCGGTACGGTGGTAGGCCGACGGCTTGTACCACACTGTCCACAGGACACCACGTGGTAGAGGCCGTGTGCACAACCTGTACGCAGAGCTTCGAATACACTAGACAGAGTTCGTGTTTCCGTAAATTAGGCATTGAACTTGACAATATAGGCAATAACCACAATCATCGACCATCGCCTGACAAGTGCACCATAGTCAGCTGTACATGAGTTGCGTGGCGTGGTGAGCAGGTTCCCATGGGTATTTATTTTTTGAAACGCGTACTTCAAAGGTCACGAACTCATTTTGCTGCTACACGGCGCGGCACAGATGATTGTATCGTTTTTGGGCGCATTGAGATACTGTGAAGTAGGTCAACTCGTTCTACATGGCAATTTTATGTGAAATATGCAGAATTTATACGCAAACGCGACCTCTGCCAGTCAAGAGCCTGCTCAGCCATTTGCACTTGCATCGACAGATATTGTTGGATCATAATTTTTCAAATGGTTTCTTTTCTTTTTTTTCATTGCGTAATACAGTGGGGATAATGTCAAATTTAGATAGATTGGATTAATTTCGGGAATAAAAACAATGTAATGTCATAAAAGCCAATACCCCAAGAAGTACTTTACAAAATGTGCACGCGAGGCAGTTCAGTTCATATCTGGTTAATTATTTTCAGAACTCATTTCAGCTGTTTGTTTTCCATGGTCTTTGCACCTTTCATATCAAAATTCTTGTGGTTGCATTGATACGTTTGTTCAATTGCGAAAAATACAATTATTCAAAAGGGGAAAATAGTTTTCGACAGTAATATGAAAATATTTCAGTAAAATCTCTTTCAATATCTCTTTTGATATCAATTTTGTGTTTTACATGCAAATACGATTCATTTTGATATGTCACTCGGTAGTGCACAATTTCGTTAAGAATAGTTAACAAAAATTTTAAGATATTATATCGCATTTGTACAAATTGCTTATCCTTTTTAATTATGCAAATTAAGGGGTACGGCCTTAATTGATAGCTCCAAATCGTCAAATTTCTTCACGTTGAGATAATAATCTTACAAATGACGTATGATATGGCTGTATGGTGTGGCTGTATGTGTTAATTTTTTAAATATAATCTGATTCAAAATATTTTTTTTCAATATAAACATGAAAATAGTTCAGTGTAATCAATTAAAATATCTTTTTTGATATCCACTTTGTATTTTACATGCAAATACCTTTCATTTGATATATCACTTGATTGTTAAAAAGTATGTTTAGAGAAGTTAACAATACATTTCTTTTATGATCTCGTATTTATGCAAGTTGGGTATGCATGTGAATTATGTAAATTAGGGGTAATGGCCGTACTTGGTAGTTCCACATCGTCAAGTTTCTTGAAGTAGAGATACTAAGCTTTCAAATGATGTATGATGTGGCTGTTTGTTATGGCTGTAGGCCTATGAGTTAACATTTTTACAATATTATTAAACAAAAGGGAACAATATTTTTTTGCAATATAAATATGAAAATAAATCAGTGAAATAAATTATTTACAAAATCTTGTAAATATCCATTACGTATTATACATGCAAATATCTTTTATTTGATATATAACTTGGTAGTCTAAATGTATGTTTAGAGAAGTTAACAATACATTTCAAATATTATATCGCATTTAGGCAAATTCGGTACCCGTGTGAATTATGCAAATAAGGGGTTTATGGCCCTACTTACCAGCTTCACATCGTCAATTTTCTTGGAGTAGAGATAATAAGCTTTCAAATGCTTTGCAAATTGTACCTTAAAAATATGTTTTGGATCTTTTACACAAAATGCTGCTCCAGCTCTACTAAAGATTGCATTTTCTATCAAAATTATACCTAATAATTAAATTTGTTGACTTTAAAATTAAGGTTGTTGCGTACCTCTCCTTTGTGAGGTTTTGAAAAATATCTATAGTTTTAAATACAAAAAAAGTTACATTGCTGTGGTCAAATTTCCCAAGTGTCTTTTATTCATTTATTTTGGCAGGATTTTTGCCAGTCAAGGTTATGAATGAGATGATGAATCAATATACCAATGACTGCTAGAAGTGACCCAAGACAATAAAATTCCTGTTCTTTTTGTGACATTGCTAATGTAAAGTTCCCTATTATTGCCTCAGTTATTTAGACCTTTCCATGAATACTGGAAAACTATAGCTCGAAAGCACCAAAACTCTGGAAGAAACTCTCTACAAGCACAACCTACCGTAGCACTGTTTTCATACACAAGTTAGTTCCCTGCTGCACTGCAAAAATAGCGAACGCCAGACGCGTCTTTACGCGTTCAAAATGTAGATGTCGGTGTTCTAATTTGAACGGCTAGTGTTCATATTGTTAACACTAGTGTTCATAGTATCATCAATGATGTTCTAAACCTGAACACGTAGTGTTAACAACCATCTCCTTCAAGTGTTCAAAAACTCAGCATTACAGAAATTTTACATTACTGTAAAACAACAATCTTTAGTGTTCTTTACTTTACTAAATTTACTATTGCATCGCAGTTAGGCAAACGTACACGGATTTTGATGTAACGAATTTCTTACTAAGTGAAAAATATCTCCGGTCTAAAATTACTGAAAGCATGTTTTTTCTAAAAATGAAAGTATACAAAATAATTTTTCACGTTTATTACGGGTTGAAATTTGGAAATTTGGAAAAGAAAATCAGATAACCACCATGAACTTTTTAATTTTAACATCGGCGTGCAAGAGGCGTTCTACTCCTTAACACTTGGTGTTAAATTTTGGTGCCTCTTCTTATCCCGTCATGCATCAAAACGGAAGTTGCGACATTTTTTTTGTAAACGCACGCTGAAGTCGTGATCGTGCGGAAGCAAGACCAGAAAGGGTAAGTTTTCTCTCCAAAATAGTAAAAGGTGTTGAATTTTGAAGCATCTGTATTATTATCCTTTGAAATTATTTGTGTATAGTACTTTGGAATAGCTGAAATACGTGAAGAAACCTTTTTTCTTTCAGTGGCTGGTATACCATACACTAGCTGTCAATACGCAGCGGTGTTTTGGGCATGGTGTATCGATCGCACTCGGGTCAAGGGTCATCACCGCAAAGCTGTGGCGATGACTGATGACCCGAGCGCGATCCATATGCCACACACTGCTGCGTAATCACAGCTAACACATGTCTTTTAGTAATCACACTCGCGTATAAAACATTAGGTAAACATCGCAGAGTGTACACCATATTGTTTGAGCATATGAGAGTTGGCCTTTCTTTTACTTTTCATCAGTTGATGACAAGAAGAAGCAAATATTTTGTAACAGTATCGAAAAGAGGCACTGTATACCAAAGTCACCCCTTTTCCTAAACCTAATAAGGCCACCTGGTCTTTCATTTAAAGTCTCATGTCGCCATATTACCTATTGTTGCATTATTTTCAGGATGTGAAAAGTTGGATTTACCTGGTAATTGAAGAGTTATTATTGCAACTGATGGTGAAGAAATTGAAGAAGATAAGTGTAGAGATAGCTGTCAGGAAACAAGCTTGAAAACCTCAGTTCATCTCTAATGTAGATGTAAACTTCCGAGGGTTAGTAACTGAATTTTGATAAGTTTCTGTATTTTTGTTCTGAATTTATCTAAGCTTTGGTAGAACGCTATGATCAACTAACTGTTAGTGGAGAATAAGTTTTCAAATACGTGTAGTCTCCCTTATCAGATGCAATGGTGGAATAAAGAATAAAGCAGAAAGCGACAGAAAATTCAGAGTGAAAAAAATGTACACTCTGAATTTCTCAATTTTATGAAATTTTCACTCTGAATTTTCTGTCGCTTTCTGCTTCAATTCTTCATTGCACCCTTGCATCTGATGAAGGAGACGTCACGTCTATGAAGGCTTATGCTCCAGTAACATTTAGTCGAGCATAGCCTGCTACAAAATCTTAGATTATTTTGTATTGTAGATCAACACGTCTTTTATTCTCGATTTGTTACTGTTTTTTATCTTTGCTTTTATCTAATAATAATAATCATCGTCCTCAAATTTTTACATCCCTAGCTATTTCTTCAAAACGGCCAGTACGATTCCTTTAGTATTTGAAGTACAGGTTCTCAGAGATTACCCTAATCATATAAGTTCAAATTATGGTGAAATACGCAAATTTGTTTTTTGAGGCGATTTTTGCTATTATTTGGCAAAAATCTTCTCGCTTACTAGTGGTTCGACGTCTTCAATATTTGGTAATCATGTCCCTAGGAATGACCTTCGTAAAATTTTTGCTAGTTGTGATAAAATATTCAAATTTTTATTTTTCGTGGCAATTTTTTTTCGGTTTTGGTCAAAAAATCTTTAAAAATCTTCTTCAACACTACTTAATGAACAGTTGTGATATTTTTGACATACGTCTCTGTGGATAACTTTTCAGATTGTTCAACTTATGCAGAAATATGCAAATTTGTATATTTGAGACATTAAAGACATTTCAGAAATTTTTATGAAATACGCAATTATCAGAATGTGATATATTCAATTTATGATGAAATCTCCAAGTTTTTATTTTGGGGTCATTTTTATCACTTTTTGTCAAAAAATTTGTATCTTAAATTACCCGTCTGATAGCTTTGATATTTGCTACACATGTTTTTGGGATGATCTCAATTTGATATGTCCAAATCATGGTAAAATCTTCAATTGTGCATTTTTGCTGCTATTTTCCCATTTTTGGTGAGGCCATCCCGTAGTGAGCTGTCAGAGATCCTTTACATAACCCTGCAAGCTCTTGTCGCTTGTTGTATTGTTCTATTGGTGTTGAAATGGCTAGCATTTAGGTTGTTGCCATTTGTTTTAGACTGCAGTTTCCTTTTACAAGTGAATTTTAGTAAGGACTGAAATATCCAGGTTCAACAGCAAATGCTGATTGACCTACAGAACAAAACTTATGAAACGAAGTCAAAATTAGTTAATGTGTTTTTAATTTCTTGGAAGTAGAGTTTTAAAATGTAACTGATTTATTTCAGGGTTTATTTACAGGTATTACAAGCAAACAAATCTTTTTGTTCATGAAGGACTTTGTTGGACAAGGAAATGGGTTTTACACCTCCAAGGACCCCTTTACCTACTTTCTGCATGTTGTATGTTACTGTGATACTTTTTGACAACATGACATGTTTTGTTTACTTAAGTGTGGACAACTATGTACCATGTGCAGCAGAGAAGTCTTGACTAACCTTTTTCCAAGTTTGCAATTGTCTATACAAGAGGAAATGTCTTAAACTATCTTACAAAAACGGAATAAACATTGCATACGAATACGTGTTTTCAACACAATAAGTAAGCCAGATATTTTTGTACGTTTTTAAAGTATGAACATATAACGTAATCCACAATATTGAAGTTAAACCTGTTTTGTCATTTCTTTGTTCATATATTTTTTAAACGACCGACAGTGTTTATGAAGATTTTATTTTGTTTATGTTTTGATAGGAAGGTGTTTACACCGTTGGTGTTTTCCTGTGACAAACTTTACAAAGTGGCAATGTTTATTTTCGCATTTTACACTAAATTATTGTATTTTACTCAACTAATTTTTGTGTATGTTTAGAATAAAGTAATTTTACTGAATATCAGTGGTCCATTATGTTTTTCCAGGCTTGAACTCCCCCTGAACGCCAAAAGTTAATGTGTTCAACAAGTGCATTTCATATGTTCAATCCTTTAACACACTTATCGTTGAACGGCGTCCATGCGTTCAAAAAGTGTTACAGCCCTTTGAACACGTAAATGCGTTCAATGTTTTGAACAAATTTCAAGTGCAACGTGAGTTCAGATATGGAACACCATGTGTTCAATATAATGTCCGATGAACACATAGTGTTCAAAATCTGCACACGTGTGTTAAAATATTGAACGTTGGTTGAACACGTAGTGTTAAATTTCTGAACGTCTAGACGCGTTCAAAAAGTGTTACAAAAAGGCGTTTAATTGGTGTTCTATCCCTGAACACTTAACTTTACAGTGTAGTTAGTTCCCTGAGAGCAGCTACAATCAAACTGGAGGGATGTTGACTTTACATGGAAGTAATAAGCATATAGTGTGACCTTCAAACTTCAGGCATGGCAGTGCCTGGTCTATGGGTCTATCCCCATCGCTACGGATGATTTGAATGTTTCACTGGACTTCTTCAAAAGGCAGTTAGGGAGAATTGCCGTTTTAGAAGGAAGGAACAGTTTTCTCTGGAAATTTTGAAAGTTGCTAATATTTATAGGTGAAGTCATGAGCTTCCAGCAACTCGAATACATACATAGGCATCGGAGATCGATAGGCAAGCATTCCCTGATTTTTTTGAGTATGCTGTCAGCTGCACACTGTGTCAATGTCGGAAGGTATATCGATTCTTACATGACTGTTGTAGGTAAACTGTTCCATTTTCAAATTGGCGATAAATAAAGTTTGCTTCATTGTTTCACTCTCCATAATTCTGGTTAAAAGTTAGTTGTTCTTGTACTAACAAAGTAGAAGTATTTTCCCCTCAGCGTGTACATAGTAATGAAAAAATGTACCAAATTTGACTTGTTTGATTGTCTGAAAAAAAAATCAGTAGCTCATCTGGGCTACAACGTGAGTAATTTGATAGCCCAAGGACCAGCTTTGGTAGTCTTTGGATGCCGGGCTACCGGGAATTTCGAGCCCTGTGAACAAATGGCCATATCCCCAATCCAGTACAGTGTCAGTACAAGAAAAATACGATGGTTACATTTCAAAATCACATGATTCACTCGAATGTTTTACTTTGCCAAATTTTTGTTTTTAGTATTGTAGTGTTGAATATTGTTAGATTTCTTTTCCCCCTAGATCCGCTCGAATTTTCGTTGCCATTGCGTCTGCATTTTTGAGAACATTCACTTATGAACCCTTAGGCCTCTTTAGAGGGCATGTAAACGCTTCCAACAATCACTGCAATTACTACATCTAGTGAAATATAATCTTATTCAAACCCTTATGTGTTGACAAGCCAACACAGGAATGCTCAATCGGATTGGGCACGATACATACGTTGCAAGATCAAATGTAGGTTCTTCTGTTTACGGAAGTACGACGTCTGGGCTTTATCGGGACATGTTGTCGCAAGTTTCAATTCGTTTTTCTCCATTACTTCGGCTGACAACTCCATCAGCTAATGCTAGTGGGTATATGTATAAATTAAACGCTAGTGCAGCTTATGGTAGTAAACACCAATTGCCTGGTGATGAGGGCTATAGCGGCCGAGGGGTATAGCGATGTGTTTCTGGTAACACACGGCCACGAGTGGTAATAAAGGGGCGCTATAGCACGAATAAAGACCGAGTTACAAGTATTTTATAACTCACCACACGCTCATGTTGTATTACGTTAAATAGTTGGTTATATCGTTTTTAATGTATTTTGATAGTTATACCACTCTCCGCCTCGTGCCTATTGTTCTAACCATGCTCTCTAATTTCCATAACCGAATATTTTATTATATACCACCTGGTTTTCTTTTGTTTAAAAAGTGTCCGATTTACAAGTTCTTTTGTTTAAAAGTGTCCGATTTACCATTAAATCGGACAGTTCTTTTGTTAATAACTGTCGGTTTACTAGTAAATCGGACACTTTTAAACAAAAGAACTTGTAAAATGGACACTTTTTAAACAAAAAAAAGTTACGTGGCGACGAGTAAAAAAGCAAATGCGAGACATTATACCAGAAGAAATTTATTTCACCATTAAGTACAGAGTAAAGACACTTTAAAAGAATCACCGGACTGAATTAATTTTGCACGACTGTACATTTCACAATCAATTACAGGTCACCGTGAAATAACGGTATTGATTGCAAATATAAGTGTTAAGGTTATTGTTATCACGATCATTCGAAACTGAAATTTAAGACTTTAAAGTCAGTTATCAACACTGAATGTGAATGTCGCTTTTGGTAAAGTTAAATCTAGCTACAGGTAAACACACACGCAGTACCACAGTCATTGTGGATCTACACGTATTTTTTTTGTACTTGCAGTTTCTGTTGCGCCTTTCTCTGACGTGGCTGTATAGCTTGGTCTTCCGATTGTGGCCGTTAGCACTGGCGTGACAGGGGGACTTCTTTTCCATCTTTGGCTTTGGTAGTTGAAGTGCACCGGATACAGCTTTCATTTGTACTTCATCCGCCATATCGATATACGTAGGGCAACTCGGCAATTGTGTGTATGCTGCTCAAAGTTTTCGACCCAAATGAGCAAAGCATGACTCTAACGTCGATCTGCAAACACCTTTTCACTTCATTTAACCAACCAATCAATCACACTTAATTCATACAATTCAAATCAAACAAGGTGCTCAACCACGTCATCGCACTACAATAGCAACACATGTCAACTTTGTTTTATCCAATCATGGGTTATTTTTTATACTTTCATTCAACAAGGTGTCAAAACGCGTCAATGTTTTCCTGCCAAAGTTTCAACTTGCACTGCACTAAAATTACAAATAAAAACTTTCGGCGTGCAAACAAGGCTCTAAAACTCGGCAAATCCGTGGTATAACACGGTCAGCGAACTCGTAGGAGGCGGTTTACGGAATTTAACGATACAGTTTGCCATAAAACTCCTCGGCCCTGCGGGCCTCGGAGTTTTACTGGCAAACTGTACAGTTAAATTCCGTAAACCGCCTCCTACTCGTCCGCTTACCTATAGTTAACACAGCAAAACAATTCATTGTGACAAGTTTACTAGGCGATGTTTCCCAAAGCGTTTTCAGTTGTACGTGGTACCCCTTACTTTCATGAAATATTTTAAGCATAACTGGCGACATCCTTGGTTGCACTTTAATCTTTTTCGTCGATGAGCCGTTCAAGTTTCTACGATATTGGAATGTTGGAAAACGTTGGAAAATCTGTTGTAGAGAGTGTCGTGGCTTATACAGGACGCTCATCAATTGCCCACCATTGTTACAAACCTGCACACGACACTACGGTCACTTGACCGGGCACCTTTCCAAATCTAGCAAGATCTATTTCCCTTGTGAAACAGTGTTTCAAAAAATACCCTTTGATGTCACTTTTGTCGCTTTGTTGGGGACTAATCGCGACACAGAATGAGCATGTGGCGTTATTTGATGAGAAATAAGGTAGGTGTTACTTTGTGTTGTTGCTAGCAGTAAAAATACGGAACCCCCGGTACAGTCAAATATTCAAGGATAGAAATACATTTCACATCTTTTTGAAACACTTTTTGAACGCGTCTATAGATGTTGAGAAATTTAACAATACGTGTTCAATTGTTTAACACAAATGCTATATTTTTGAACACACGCACATTGCGCGTAAAATGTGTTTAAAAATTGAACGCATTTACCTGTTCAAAGGGCTGTTACACTGTTTGAACGCAAGAACGCCGTTTAACGATGTGTGTTAAAGGCTAGCACACATGATGTGCACTTGTTGAACACCTTTATTTTGGGCGTTCAGGGCTTGCTAAAGCCGTAAAATAAGAAAACAGACCACTTATATTCAGCAATACTTATTCTAAAAATTCATTTAAAATAGTTGCGTAAAATACACTCCTTTAGTGTAAAATGGGCAAATATATATGGCCACTTTGTAAAGTTTATCAGAGGACAACATGAACGCTGTTCATACCTTTGTTATCATAATATAGAAAAAGACAATCCAAATAAACATGATAGGTCATTTTCCAAAAATATGAACAACGTAATGACAAAAGAAGTTATATGTATATATTTTGTGGATTACGTTTTACGTTCACGCTTGTTAAAAACGAAAACAAAGAATCTGTTTCAAAAAAGCTAAATATTGGCTCACTTATTGTTTTGAAAACACTTGTATGTATGAAATGCGCACTCTAGTTTTGTAAGGTCGTTTCTTAAAGACATTTAAAGACATTTCCGCTTGTATAGACCGTTATAAATTAAAAAAAATAGTCAAGACTTCATAATGCATATAATAAACCAGTAGCTTTTCAAAAAGTATACTTCTCAGAAATCAAAAAAATAATCAGTTAATTTTCCTCCGTTCCATCCCTTTTGTTCTGTCTATCAACGAGAATTTGCAGTTAAACCTTGAAATTTCAGTCTCTACTGAAATTCACTTGTGAAACGAAACTGCCTTCTGAAACTAATGGCAACAAACTTAATACAAGCCAGGGATACAACAAACTACCTTGCGGTCGATAGACTCCGTTGTGTTCGGTAGAGGATCATTGATAGTTCACTTCAGGATAGCTTGACCAAAATAGCAAAACAGCTGCAAAACAATTGGAAATTTTACCTTAATTTTAACACATCAAATTAAGATTATCCGTTAGAAGGTAAGTAGCAAAATATCAACGCAATCAGACGAGCAATTTTTAAGAATTGTTTTTACTAAATATGGTTGTAATTGCTTCAAAATATAAAATTGCAGATTTCATTACAACTTGAATATATATTATTCTGATAATCCCTAGGAGTCTGCCTGTATACCAATTTTTAAAGCTCTCAGACAACCAGTTTTAGTGAAAAAAAATTGATCAAAAAGACAAAAAGTCTTACAAATACAAATTTTACATATTTGTGAATAATTTGAACAATTTGAACAATCTATTCCTGACTGAGTCCAATATGGCCGCCAGCAGGTATTTGGGCCCAAAGTAAATCACATACCCGGAGGCATCATGGGCCAGTGGTTAGAGCAGTGGACTCACGATCAAAGGCCATTTCAACCGCTGGCATGGCTGTGGTGTTGTGTCCTTGGGCAAGGCACTTTATTCCTCATTGCTTCTCCCCACCCAGGAGTGATGGGTACCTGGTAGGACAGAGGTTGTTATGTGTGCGTTTAGCTCTGCTGCGCTTATTGGCTGCACATGTGAGCTGTTGTCTGCTCCCCAGGGAGTTGAGTGGTATCATATTAGGTCCAGTGACCAGGGGTAATAATAATTGTAAAGCGCCTTGATCACATCTACTTGTGGATATGTGCGCTATATAAGAACCAAATATTATTATTATTATTATTACCCTCATATTTCCAAATAATGTTCGGAGTGGAAGAAGGTGCAAAAGGTTGTTGGTTTTCAGCATAGGACATAGTAGCCACTGGAAGAAAAACGTTTTCTTCGCGTTTTCTAGTGATTCAAAAGTACGAGGCAATTAATTAAAGAATAAAAATACAAACACTTCAAAATATTATACATTTTACTATATTTGAGAGAAAACTTACCCTTTCTCGACTGCTTCCGCTCGATCTTGACTGCAGCGCGTGTTCATAAGAAAAAATGTCGCTACTTCCGTTTTGATGGATGAGAGATTAGAAAAGGTCCCAAATACAAAAACCAATTGTTTAGGAGTAAAACGTCTCTTGCACACCGAGGTCGGTTTTTAGAACACCAGTGTTTATGACAGTCGACATGCTGTTAACATTGTGAACACTAGGTGCTCAAATTTTAACACCGACGTTTACGCTAATTTTACAGCGATTAAGCAGGAAATACTTTTATTTTCAGGCAGATGGGGCTATTGATGTGAAAATGTAACCATGAGCAAACCTTCTGTTCCTTACTCCCTCCTACGGAACCTGAGGTTACCCAATTTGTCTATGATCGCACTGCCGAATGGGCTTACTAAACTGATAACTCATGGGCATGCATGACTTCCCAATGCACGACTACTGACCCGGACAAGGCAATACAGTCACTGCTTGAGATTTAACAGGGTAAAACTCTGCGAATTCTATAAAATCTTTGAAGATACCGTGTTTTATACCACAAGATGAACAAAATAGCCGTATCTGTCACACTTTCTTTCCCCTGGACGGATTGAATTTTGTCACATTTTACTCAAAGAATTATTGCTTTTTATAAAAGTTAAAGAAATAGACAAACCATATTC
Source organism: Ptychodera flava (assembly GCA_001465055.1). Classification (NCBI taxonomy): domain Eukaryota; kingdom Metazoa; phylum Hemichordata; class Enteropneusta; family Ptychoderidae; genus Ptychodera; species Ptychodera flava. The sequence goes on from LD354385.1 coordinate 64,185, forward strand.
TTACCCAAAAGTTCTTTTTCCAGCTTTCCTGAAAATCGAAGTGTAATTTGTCAAGTTAGACTTACTTACTTGTAGATGATTGTCCATCAACTATGTTAAAATTGACTTAAATGTTAAAAATACACTTCTTTAAGGTTGAGAAAACATTACTTTTGTACCTTTTCTGCTAAAATTTTAAAACGTTTCGTAGGACACTACTACAACGAGTAGCAAATATCCTCGAAAGAAAAATACCACTGTAAGAGAATATGTAAGTATTATATCTTTGGTGTATTTGTGAGATTAACCGTCCGGCAAAAATGTCTTTGAACCTTTGGTAATGTACGACTTAAACATCATGACAAAGTATACAAATAGATTTTTAGGATGTATTTCGTCTAGCCCAAATTTTATCCGAACAAAGGTGAGATAGAATATAAGGGCAGTATATTTGCAAAACCAAACAATACAAGGAATATTATTGTGCAATTAAGAACGTTATCCCAATGAATTATTAAATGCCCTAAGACTCCATGTTTTCAGACATCTACTCAAGTGATTCATTGAGATCTCTTGCTCTAGAGCAATATTGACGTTATCGACTTTATTACTATACATTCATTGAACACAATATGTAACTTTATCAGCAGAACTCTATTCTATTCATTTACACCCTTGAGAGAACCAACGAAGGTGAGAAAGTGAGAGATTGAGGTTTTAAGAAGCAAAGAAACAATTGAGTCAGTAATCAGTCATGAGGGAAAAAGTGTTGTTTTGCATTTAATGATTATATGCTGCAGTTTTAAAACTAATATTCTTTTGATCAACTTACCCTTTGTTTACAACACTCAACATTAGAGTCAATGTTGATGACATTAAGCTATAATTTTGTATCATAGATGTATCGAAATTTATATAAACCGTACCTTCTTAAAACTTACTTAGATAATCGGGAAATTACCTAGTGGTTCTCCATGCGGCTTCTGCACCATTGCCAGGTGCTGTATGTTGTCAGTTAAATCCGATTAGCAACACCATATAAGTCTCATACTGGCCAGATCTTTGAAACAGATGCTGGGTTATATTAAAGGGCACATTTTGGATATATTTTTTAGCTTAGAGTTAATGTGAATGTTTAGTTGTTTCGTTATAATCCAGGAAAATTGACATTTAAATACATTAGTATAATAAACAGGGCATATTTTGGCGTCTTCTTTGAGGAAAACGTTTATTATCATGAATAAAACAATTGTCAAAATGCAACGTTTTTGTCACGTTTACAAACGTTATTGGTATATATTGTTCCTGATCATAAAAGTTAACATTTTTCACAGTAAAACAGTGATACCAGATTAATTAAGCAGCGATTTTAGTAATATGGATCTTGGGTGATGCGTTCTTTTTCGCCAGATACGAGGTTAAATACCAAGGGATTCACTGTTCTAAAATTATAAAGAACTATTCTCCTGAAATGAGGATTACCAATTTTATTAAGATTTAACTAGAAATTATGTTAATTTAACATAACCGTAAGAACATGTAAATCGCATTTCAACTATATTCAGAATTCTCTTTGTAGCAAGAAAGTCATCAACTTAAATGCCGAAAGTAATATAATACAATTGACATAGAAAATAGCAAATGTAGCAATAAAACCAATTCTATCATTTTTATCTGAGAAACTGAAAACTCAATATGAAAATCAGATGCCTGATTATTCCAAAATGTTTATTCTTGACCGTTTTTCATCAAATTCTGATCAAATTGGATACCCTAAGTTGATGGTTTTGCAATGTGTACAAGGTTGTACCTTGGCTTTTCTGAATCTCAGACAAGCAATATTATTCCTCCGTTTGACGCGTATGCGTTTTGAAGTTGAAAGTTCCTTATCTGCTGCAGTGACATCTTGGAAACTCTATGGGGTTCTCGCTTGTATCTCGACGATGAAAACTTTGCACTGACATTTATTTTAGCATTTTATGGTGATTTTTAGGATCCTACGGAAATTCCTCTTAAATGACGAAGTTTATTTTTTTGGACGTGTGTTTATTGTATGCCAGAAGATCTAGACGTGTATTCTAGAGATGGTATGATTAAGTGTTAAACCTGCATCGAGACCCCCACAGGACTATAGCTGAGGCGCACAAGCTAGGCATCGCTCGATCGGGGAGAACCTATGCCTTTGGCATCGTTGGCTTAGGATGAGGCTAGAGGTAGGCCCTATCGAGAACATACATAATACATTGTACAAACACAGGCGTTTGTCTACATGTAAGCTGTTGGGGTGGGGTGGGGTGACTTACGTTCTATAAAGATTACCCGTTTAAGTGTCACCAATAAGAGAAGCACGTCCGTCCATTAATTTTAACTGTGGTGCTTAATTAAGTTAAATTTGACCTATGATGTTTTAATTCCCTTGCGTAGAGTTGTACAGGATTCATAGTTTCGTTAACATGTGAACAGTTACGTTGTAAATAACTTAATTTTGCATACCTGTTTTACCGTAAGTTTTTTTGTTTTTTACATTTTGCGTAATTAGTCTATTTTTTTCGAAACTATCTGTTATTTTTGGCTGTGAAGTGTCTTTTTGCTCTTTTTAGCTGTCTTATCTGTATTATTTTTTGGTAACTCACTACAATCTTGTGCAGTTTTATCAAATGCTCGTTGCAGTCGATTTTAATAGGTTTGGGTGTATCACTTTTTCAAAAGTAGTGGACAACTTATTTCCATTACACATCTTTATGCCTATTTCCTCGCTAAAATCTGAAGAGTTGCTGACCGTATATAACCGTGTGTCACGTTTCTTGTTTATGTATAAGTTTTTCGTTCAACCGAAAAAAAATTGTATTTTGCACCATCTTTAATTGCTAATGTCTCTTATATTTGAAATGAACATGCTATGTAATGTGAAATTTACATTGTATATGGTAAGTTTCATGTCGTGCAAAAGTAGTCAAATAACACTCTGAGTCGCTTTCCCTTTCATAACCAAATGATAATACACATCTGTACAAGAATATTTAGACAAAATGTGCACACTACCTTACTATCATATTGTGTGACTCTACGTCAAGTACTAACATTCATTTCATAGTAATTTAATGTTAAGTCTAGTGACCGGCATTTCGTGATTTTCTCATATAAGAACAATGCGCGGCGCGCGGTGTACGTTACCTGATACATGAAAATGATGCCGCGGCAGAAAAATGGATAACTTAATATGTACGAGTTACTGTATTCAATAGACTAAAATATTTGTTGATAAGCCAGACTTTAACATTGTAGACTCAATTAATCATCGTGTGTGAGTGGTCAATTTGTTGGTGTGTGCAGTCATTTGCCTTCCTGTTTACGTGAAAGAGGTCATAACTGGCACCCTTTGTTCTGGAAATTATTGTTACGTCTGTGCCAAGATCATATAATCCCTAGTATGTTTGGTTTGTCCCTCTTTGGTGTGATCCCAGAGACTTTCATTTTCCTAGCCAGTGGTTAAATTAGTCGGCAACTTAAATGTCTGGCTTATCTTCACATTCTGTGTGTACTTTAGAAGAAAATGTGATTGCAGAAAATGCAAGTGTAAATTGTCATCCTGAAAGACATGTATTAACCCCCGGGGCCAGTATCTTTAAAAATTCCCAACATGTGCGGTGAAAAGAAGATTTCATCAAGACACCGTATTCATAGTTAAAATAGCTTGGGCAAAGATTTTTCAAGACCATCATATTCAACAGTAAGACGATCAATAAATCTTTTTCGTCGTATGATAATCATAATCACGTCATATGCAATCTATTCATTGGTACAGTATTACCTATAAACTTTTAGGTGTTTTATTGTTGAAGTCATCGGAATATGACAAAAAGCTAATTATTATTACACAAATGATTGACTAGGGTATACTGAACAGAACAGTTCTCTTCTTCCACTGTGAATTAGCAAAACAGACATGTTTCGAACAAATCTCTTGTCCTTCATCAGTGTCCACACTTGATCTGACAGAAAGATCCAAATGCAGGCATTTAAACAGCTGGAGGTGTGAACAAACTTGAGGTGTGAAAACGTTTCATTGTCACAGAAAATGTGTTACGTGTGGACATTGAACTGTCCACTGACTCTCAGGATGTCACCATAGATGGGTGGGATGTCATATTTTCCAACATTGGCGTTGAGTGGTGGATTGTTTACATTAATGTACATGGCCTCTAATAATCTTCTTTTGTCCACGTGTTGTTCTTTATCAATGACTTTGACTGACAAAGAAGACAATTCTGGAGGTTTGTGTTTACTTTCTGAAATATGCTGTCGGATAGCTGATTGATCTTTTTTCTTGTGTTCTTCAAAGCGTTCCCTTAGAGGTCTACTGGTCTCCACTATGTAATAGGCATTGCACCCTGGTGTTGCACAATGTATTTGGTATATGACGTCTTTCATGTCCTCTTTCTTATTCTTATCTTTGGGTTTGACCAGGATATCTCGAAGTGTGTTGCTGCTTTTGAAGTATGTTTGTATTCCTCTCTTTTGTAGTGTATTCCTGATTCTTTCACTGGTGCCTTCGATGTATGGTATTACGATGAAACCTTTGCTGTTACTGTGTTCCTGGTTGATGGTTCTTTGCTTATCTTTGGTCGATTTGATAGTACTTGACCTTGATCTGGCCCATGTCGGAAAACCATTCTGTTGTAAAACATGGCTTATATGTTCAAATTCCTTCTTTCTGTCTTCTTGATTTGTGCATACGTTTTCTACCCTGTTAAACAGTGATCTTGGTACTGACAACTTTGCATTTAGTGCATGATTACTGTTCCGTTGTAGATATAGATCGGTATGTGTTGGCATCCTGTACACTGTGGTCTTCACCTTCCCGTCAATTAATGGAGTGACTTTGGTGTCCAAGAAAGGGATGCTTCCATCAGCTTCTGGTTGCTCCATGGTGAATTGTATGCAGCTATCTATACTATTGATGTAATCATGGAACTCTTTTACTTTGTCCTTCCTTATTGCTGTGTTGGTATCATCAACATATCTGTACCACCAGAGAGGTGCCAGGTCGGTGTTTATATTGGCAAGAGCCTCATTTTCAAACATTTCCATATAGAGATTGGCGACTATGGGCGATATCGGTGAACCCATTGCAGCACCATGACATTGACGATAGAAGTTGCTGTTGTAAACGAAAAACGTGTTGTCGAGACAGAATTCTAGAAGTTTGCAGATACTGGCAGTTGACATCGTGGTTCTATTTTGAAGGGTGTCATCAAATTGTAGTCGTTGCTGGATACATTTTAAAGCCTTGTCTGTGGGTATAGCTGGCCTTAGTTTGTTGTAAAGATGGTCAGGTAGTTCACCCTTGTCTTTGATGGATTTTAAGATATTGCAAAGTTGGCGTTGAGACTTTGTAAAGGATCATTTTTCAATTTCTCATAGGTACTTGTGACACTTAGCATCTTATTGATTTTGCCTTTGTAGTCCTCAGCGTCCATAACAACCATGGCGTTGCCCTTGTCAGCTGTCAAACACATTCTGGTTTTGTCCTCAACCAAGTTGTTAAGAGCATTACATTGTTCACTGGTAATATTGGAACTTGGTGGTCTCGCTTTCTCTAATATCCGGACAATGTCACCTCTTACCTTATCAGCCTCAGGTTGCTGAAGATGTTTGTTGATACTGTTTTCAATTTCAACGATGTATTGTTTTATGGGTGGACAGTTCAATGTCCACACTTAACACATTTTCTGTGACAATGAAACGTTTTCACACCTCAAGTTTGTTCACACCTCCAGCTGTTTAAATGCCTGCATTTGGATCTTTCTGTCTGATCAAGTGTGGACACTGATGAAGGACAAGAGATTTGTTCGAAACATGTCTGTTTTGCTAATTCACAGTGGAAGAAGAGAACTGTTCTGTGTTTCAATGTTAATGCTTCCATGATGAACATACACAGTATCATAGGGTATACTAAAATAACAAACTGATAAATCGAAATTCATTCGAAGATTTTGAATCACCCTGTTTCTTGATAAGTTCAAGGTGTGTTCATGAACTCAAAAAAGAAGAGAAAACTATTTATTTATAGAAAAAATGCTTGAGATGCGTCTACTGTAGGACAAACTGACTAAAAACGTAAGCCGTGAGCGCCCCTTGATAACTTTTATTGTGTTTTTCATTCATCAGGAAATGTAAATTGTAAACAAATCGTTATGACGATACTTCGAATTTTGAGAAGAATCCCAGCTTACAGGTAGGTTGTGGTTAATTGTGATCAAAGTATATGCATTGATTTATTCAAAAGACAATATTACAGACAAACTGAGTAAATGGCTTACCTTCTCTCTCCTTACTTGAACGCTCTGTTGAACATAAGAAACAGATGTGCTTTTTCATTTACATTTGCTTGCATATTATTATATTTTCACAAACTATAAACAACTTCAACTTCACCAGGCTAACAATGAAAACAATGAAAAAGAGTTACAAATGACAAGATTATAATGAATCTACAATTCCTTAATTTTATGACTGCTCAATTAACCTAAGCTGTGTCGCGAATGTGACGACACCCTACTTTACAGGTAGTATTTGAAAAAAATATGTCACTTGTCCATTGCATTTAATTAATTTTATCCTTATTTCATGATAAAATAATGAAATAACTGTGCCCCGAATCTATAAATATCCCTTTCTTTTCCAAAAACTGCGGTAAAGTACCATAACACGGGATTGCCATGGTCATGTTTTGTTGCCAGCTTCAGAGGACTTAACGGCATCATTTCAAGTCATGCAGACTGTTCGACAAGCTGAACACAGAAAGGAACATGTCTTAAGGTTGTAGAATGTTTCAAATGATTATTTATTTTTGGTTGCTCTCTTGCTCAAATTGAAACAGTCTATTCAAATCACGAAAAATTATAATTAAAAAGTCAGCAAAAAGTGTGAAAAAATGGCTATCATACTGCCTGTCGTTTCATATCATTCCACTAAAAGTTACAACAGTCTCATTGATTTGAAATCACTGATTCGCCAAAATAAAGACTTACCATCTTGCTGACGCTGAGCTCGTTCTATTTTAAACACAAAATATAATACAAAAAGTTAATTTCAATACATCGGATTTGAATGAGTAGTCAAGAAAGAAGCATAAATTTCTATGTCGAGGAGAATTCAAGACGAGCTATAAGCGATAACACATATCACAAATTGTTGCGGATGTATTATTTCTATCAAGTATTCGCAGTAATATTCATACAGCTTAAATTTACTTTCTGCGTATATAGACAAATTTTCGTTTTGACTGATACAGGTAGGGGTGCAATGAATGCAACTAATGAAAATTAAAGTTTAAATGAACTCTTACCGTCCATCAATCGTTCTTCTTTTTCTGTCGAGAAAATTAGAAATAATGAACATTCTGGGTTAAACGATCGTGACAGAAATATCACTTTTATAAGTTAAATTTCTGTAGAGATCCAAACAAATCAGAAATAAATAAAAGGTGCATTTTACTATGTCTATAAAATGCCATCTTCACAAAGTTAAAAAGAAAGTCACCATATCAAAATTTAAGAGTTTCGTGTTACATATATGCTTTATTCCAATATTTAATTGGAACTAAGGGCATTATTTTCAATAATGATTTAAGCACATTTACAATTTTGTTTCAATTCTGAAAGAGTCCTCAGTGAATTATATCCGAAATAACAGTTTATCGGTACAGCGAGAAAACCTCTTCAGCTCTTCTACTTTCAGCTGAAATTTAAAAAAAACCCAGTTACATTGTAGGTCAACTGTTCATCTTTCAGTCCAGACAGAGCGACTGAACAATGTTGGTATGTTGCAATAAATCAATGAGTCGGTAATTTTGAAATGTGTCCCGATGCCAAAACTAATCGTCTTGTTTGCACTGTGTTCTTCACTGAGTTGTGGCACCGAATTGAAACCCATTGTTTCTGTCAAACTTTGACTGGTAATGCTTTTTTTTTGCTACATTCCTTTTCATTAAACGCATTGTTTGTTCTTTTTTATGCTGTTGTTGGATGCAAACGGGCATTATCGTTCAGCATATTTTAAGCAAGAACTTTGTACTTGAATCTTTCGTTATTTTAACTTAAGCCCAAAAACGACTTTTCATAGATCAAATAGTAACTTTTTAACTTTGCACCCCAAGGCCCTGGGGTTGAGTTGACATTTGGAAGTACCATCTAGTATGACGTCTGACTTCTTAAATAAGCTAAGACTGTCCCCTATACCAATATATTTTTGGAATCACCATAAAATACAGTCCCAAAAATATGCAAATTATGATCACGTGACCTCATAAAATATTAAAAATGGCCGCCAATATATGAAATATTGTATTTTTTCAACATATTTCTTTACTTTCATAAGAATTCCTCATTAATTTATCATTATTCATCACAATCCATTGCTTATTATCAAATACCTATGCCCTGTATTGTGTATGTACTGAGTTCAGTGACATGATTTATCATGTTGATTTGCATGTCAATAAAGTGATACGCCGTGTTGATTTGCATATGAAAGAAATGATCAGCGCGTCTTTCTTTCATTCAATTGAATATTTGCAAATGAAAAAGTGATACGATCTGTTGATGTACATAACAAAGCCTGATACAGCCTGTTGTTTTGCATACCGGACTACTTACATGGTGGCGCCCTAATGAAAAAACACCATGGTGCCAGTATGATTTTGACTCTCACTACGATATCATGTCCGATCTCCAAAAGTGGCAGGGTTTTGAAGCATAGGGAAATGCGGGGTAACTAAATAAAACACATGTGTCGATATCAGATTAACCTGATAGTAGTGCTACCAATTTGAACAAATTAAAGAGCAGCGCATCACACCGTACGGACACTGACAGATCGATGACCAACCAGCTGTTCCGTCCTTGCATAAGCACAGACGCGCAGCGCAGACGACAAGCAAAAGTGCTATCGGACATGTCGTCGGGTTCGTTCACCATTAATGTTGCCACGTCCACGTTCAAGTCTCCACCTACGCAAACGTCGTAGGGCCGTGATATATGATTCTTCGAGTTCTGACAACTCCCAGGACTTGTGATCTTCCGAAACCAGATTTTTCCAATTTCGTTCGCGCTCGTATTCTCCAGATTTCACACGTTGGACTCAAACATGTGACTGATGTGTTTCATAGAAGTTGAGTTTGAAATTGCCGTGTTTAAATTGTTTTTTTCTCGCCAGTTTAATGACTCTTCCAGATCAAATATCAATTTAAAAAGATTTTATTCGTGATTTTGTTAAAATGGTCCATCCGATTTTAATTGAAATTTTAACAAAAGTTTTCCGATTGAATGCGTATGTGGAGGATATATCATTGTCAACAATGTCGTTCCTGATGTAGTAATTAATTCGTGAGCTGTTCAGCCTGAGCTTCGTAGTAATTGAAGAATTTTCGAACTTACATCGATGCAGTGTCTGTGTAGTGAATAAACCACCTAAGATGCTTCACTTTCTCTGTGAAGGAAACTTCGGTAGATATCCTACATTGGTGACAGAGTTCAAGCATTTCTCTGCTCAACCGTAAAATAATTGTCAATGAGCCAGCTGATTGATTACGTCAGACGCATGTATATCAATCCGCCTTAGCGAGATGACGCAAACAAATGTAGTCCATCAAGAAAAGCCAGTGAAACGTTTCATATTTTAATATTCGAGAATTATTCATTCAATAATGTGGGCATAGCTCGTGCGGTTGTGGGCCGCATCACACTCGTCTTTGACTCGTGTGATGCGGCCCACAACCGCACTCGCAGCAACACGACCCCACCAAGAGGTGATATCGAGGGATACCCTCATACTATCACATCAGCATGATATGATATAATATTGTGACAAAAATTATGAAAAAAAATACTGATATTTTGTATACTTTTGGCCTGCTATGTGTAATGTAAACAAAGGCCCTGTATAAGGGTTAGGTCAGTCAAGGCATAATGTAACATAACTCATATTATGAAATATTGCCAATAGTAAGTATGTACATTTTGAATGACAATAAAACACTTGTCCAAATACTGGTCATGTGACCTAATTGAGTATTCAAAATGGCCGCCAACAATCATTCTTTTTACATGTTTTCCTATTTTCCAGTAAAAGATAATCAATATTGTATCATACCCGAATGTTGAATTACATTTTACAGTCTAATGACCATGAACTTTGATGTAAACATTATATATTATGATAAACTTTACACAGATTTGATAAACCTTACACTGATTTTCTTGTCCTAACTCATAAGTGAAGAATTATACACAGCACCATTGAATTTTGGTCAGACAGGTCAAGTATCCTATTTTATTACATCTGACTATTGCAATTATCAAACTCCACAATAACAATATATTTTTGGAATTGTAGCATAACAAATGCCCCTTAAATATGCAAATATTGGTCAGATGACCTCATTAAACATTCAAAATGGCCACCAGTATTCTAAATTTACAATCATTATGATTTTCATGTATTTGTTTCTCTGACGTCATTCTAAAGAATTTATCACTTCCCATTACTCAATTATGTAATTATGTCTAAATGTACATCGAATTCTGTTGTCTACAACTGATGATTCCAAGAATATGTTTTTAACATCATTTTTTATGAACCCAATACAAGCTTCTTTCATACCACAAAGAACACTAACGTTACAATCATTTTGCAAAATAAAGACTTCGATTATTGAAGTTTGCAGATTTCATCCAATGTACATGCAAAACATAAGAACACACAATTTTATTGTAACCAAATCAACATTTATTTTTTTCTTTAGTAAAAAAAGTGAAAATAATGTAGCAATACACTATAAACCAGACTAAAAGCCTTAAAAATGTCACAAGGAACCATTTCTGGACAAGGTGAGTATTTGTGGCATGTACATCATAAGTATAATGAAATGGGGTCTTATAACACAACACTGTAAATATTGATGATATTGCTGTCTTTTATCATATTCTGAGCTCTGCGTGTCATCTGAAACTCTTCCTCTTTCCATCTACCAACAGTAACTTTGAAAAGGAAAAAAACCCAGAAAGGCCTGCAGTAAATTGTCTTTTCAAAGTACAGTACTGTATGTAAAACCTACTAAACTTTCTGATTTTGTTTTCTCAATTATAAATCACATAAAATAAATCTCATTCTGCCTTCAATTGCATTTTTACTGTCAAAGAAATTACTCTGAAGAGAATAAAAGACTACAAACTCCAAGCATTACACTTGAAGACAAAAACAAATTGAATATCTATACATTACAAATATGTCATATGATGCTATTTTTTATATCAAACAAATTACTCTGTACAAAATAAAATACTAAAGACCCCAAGCATTATACTTTGAGACAAAAATAAATTTAGTATCTACACGGTGCCAATATGTCATCTGATGCTGACATACAGTCTCCGGTGGACCATTGTCCTCTGGTGAATGAATAGCTGACAGAAAACAGACTGGCTTACTATCCATCCAAGGCAGGGCCAGCCATCCTTAATCACATCGTTTCCCTCTGAATGTAGGTAAGCATGTCTGGCAGAGCAAAACTGAATTTGACTGTTCCACACAGCCATGTGTCCTGTTGATAAAGGTGTTGCCATCCTAATACTTGTACAAAATTAACAATGTCAATCTACAGATGATGGCCTAAATTTAGTAAACACTCCTTGCCTTGCTTGCCTAACTTCTGGTTTTAGGTCCTCGTTGCCTGAAACATAAACAAAAACAATTTTTTTAAATGTTATGTATTTTGTGCAAATAAGTTTAAGTCAGGTAATCCAAGTACAAAGGCACGCCTTTTTCATAGTGGCATATTATATGAACAAGAACAAAGCTTGATATGGACTAAGGAATTGCTATTACATCTCTCTCTCTCTCTCTCTCTCTCTCTCTCTCAGGGTAGTTCAAACATGTTGCAGTTACATATTTCAAATACTAAAATATAACAGTATGTAATACACTCTTTATGGAAATCTGCAAGGTATTAGCACCCATTTGTTTCGATAAAATTTATATGACAAAGAATTACTTTGTACAATGCTTACACACACTATCTGTATCCTCCTTACATTTGAACAAGTAGCTAAATAATTAAACTTTGGCATTAGTATCCATGAATAAAAAACAATTCAAAGGAAATTAGATTATGAGGGATATTTACATAAAACCATATGTAATACAAATAACAGACGGTCAGTTCCGCCTGCAATACACATCTACAGTCAGTGGGACACTTACAGTAAACCTAAAAATGCCCTATTTGTCATCTGTCAACGTCTGTCTTATCACCTCTGTTGTTGCTCTGTCATTTCCTGCTTGATTTGAGGTTTGTCATTGTTACTAATGAAAGTCGAGCTATGCCAAGCGTCATCGTCAATACATACATCTAACTTTGCATTGCAAGTTTTCAATTATAAAGGAACTAGCCTACCCTTTCTTACACTGCGCTGCCGTGGTGCTGGATTACTTTGAAGGCACGGGTCGGACTTCCCGTTGCTCAACTGGTAGCTCAATTTCTTCGCTGTTGGTGTGGTCATAGGCCGCCATTTTGATCTATATCGATGAAGCTTATATCGATGTACCGTTGGTCTAATGTACGATCACCACTTTCTGAGCGGCTTTCTACTTGTAATCAAAACAATCCCCCAAAACACCCCCGTCTTATAACGGATCAAAGCGTATCTGTCGTCGGCCGCCATTTTTAAATTCCTGCCCACTTTCGCTAACGATCGCCGCTTACACATCACAAATTTGTATGTGAAAGAGCATGTGGTTGTTTAGAAGGTCGTATTAGGTCCCCCTAGCTTTCTGACTCAGTGTTGTATGGCTGGCATTGTAATTCAGGCCGGGAAAGGACCGAACGTCAACGTATTGCAATATCAGGGCCAAAAGGTCATCTTGCGGCACTTTAGTGCCGAACGGGGTTCAGAGGGTTTTAATTGTCTTTCATGTTAAAATTCTTAAATATTGTACATTCGCTTAAAATATGAAAAAAACAGTTCAGGAACGAAAATAGGTAAGTAGGTAGGTAGGTAGGTAGGTATAGTTAGGTAGGTAGGTAGGTAGGTAGGTAGGTAAGTAGGTTGGTAGGTCGGTAGGTAGGTAGGTAGGTAGGTGTTTGTACGTATATGATTAAGTTGATAGGATGGCGATGGACGGATGGATATGTGCTTATAACTGTATGAAGTATTTCAATAGAAATTAGAATTGTTTGGAAACATTACCTCGTATTTTCTGTTTAAGGGATTCTGTAAATTAAAATGAAAGAGTTCATTTGCTTCTCTGGTCAATCATACAAAAGTCAACGAAAATAGAAACAGAAAATAGTCGTTGTTGAAAGGAACAACATAGCAAACCCAACTTATGTAAGAGACATGAAATTGTTATGACAGCAATATAAGTAAACATAACACATGTGCAGATCGGTAAGATAGTTTGAAAACTGAAGTCTCTATCATAATAAGATAAAAAACAAGAGATCGGAGTTAATATAAAACGCAACACTTCTGAAAATTATCAAAATTTTATATTTCTAATGTTCTGTGCTCACAGGTAAATTATTAGAAATGTTATAGTTGCTATTTTCATACTGTTGCATAAGGGATTTTCGATCCTGGTTTATGAAAACATACATACAATCAAAAATGAAAGAAAAGAGACTTGGTCATCATGCTTGATTTTCTCACTCATTTTAACGAAGGTTACTTAAAATTTATATATAAAACAATGATTACAAGTTCATGTACCAAATGAAAAGTTTGCATTCACATCGTACAACAGCTCAAAAATAATATTTTGAGCAGTCAACATTCTAAATAAAATGAAGAATAATGTGTGAATTAATTAAATCTTTTGATAGAATATTACATCTACATCATATTTGTCTTGTATTTTGCTTAAAAGGTTTTCTTCGGTACGTTACTGTGCTAAGTATTTCATTATTTTGACAAAGTGAAGCCAGGAATTAACAATTTGCGGACAATCTTATGGTCATCATTTCGGATGCTCTTCAGCGGATTATAGTAAGTTAACTATTACAGAATATCAAATCGTACGTCAAAAGATGTAGTGTTGAATATCTGTATTAAGAACTTCGCAATAGATTTTTGTGTTTGTACGCATGTATCCCTTATGAATATGTGACTATTTGATAATTTTATGATAGATTTAAAATATTTGATCTCATATATGGTGGGAATTGAGTTTTTGAAGTACACTTAAAGGGTTTTAAAACAAAAAAACTCAGTCGCCATTTCTTCAGCCCCCTTACTTGATTTTTGAAAGAAGCCTTAGTAAGTCAGTGTTAAGTATAGTGACAGGTATATCGGCGTTGCCTCATTTCAGAACAAGAGCCCGTGATGTAAATAATCTGATGCATAAAAAATGAGGCGTCCAGTAGCGGTAAAAAATCGATAACATATACAAGTTACTGTATCATGGCATGAGCTAAAGCATGGGTGATTATAAGACGTTTACAACTAACACTCCTGGGAAGTTTGTTTAAACAATCCTACCATCTGTGGTACAAGAGAGATTTGAACTCATCATACAGAGCGAAAATGATATTCAATTCCCTGAAGGTCTATGCCTATGGGGAATACCGGTTTACTTCAAAAGTATCTCGCTCATTAATATTTTAATTTACAGGTCGCCTATCCGGCGAACGAGAGCAGAAACAGTGCTGCTATATTTAGGCTTATACGTAATGAGGAAAGCATGAGCATTTTCGGACCATCAAACTAAAAAGTTGTTAAAAAAAGTAAAATCACAGCATGAGCAATATTCTTCTAAAGAGTACTATATATCCAGCTTTAGCCTCATGATTTTTCGAAACCATCTGAATATCACAAAAAGAGTTCATTTATAGTAAACAAAGCATTGAGTAGGGTATCTTTCTGACCCCTCAAATAAAATAACTAATCAAATTGAGAAGTATCACCCTGCTTTCTGTTCATTTATGTTTATGACTGTCATAATCAGTCTGAATAAAATGTATGGAAAGATCAGGATTAGATTCCCACCTCATAAGTACTTTAAGGTTGTGGTCAAATGTAGTAAACACATATACAATGATTCGTTCAAAAGACGATATTATTGATAAAACTGAATATATATAGCTCACCTTCTCGCTCTCTCTGTACAACCTCTGTTGAACATAGAAAATACAAGTGTCATTTACTATTATCAACTGGCTTACATGTCATTTATTTTTAACAAAAGCATGAACGACTTAAACTTCGCCAGGATAACCTGATGTGATCCTCAAGCAGAATGAAAGTTTCAACTGTCACGATTATAATCTGTTTGCAATTCCTTCATTTTATACTCGCTCAATTTACCTAAGCTGTGCAATGGATTAGAAAACATTGTACTTTATTCGAACCAGAAAAATGGTGCTTTCCGCATCCTTTATCAATTAACATTATTCATAGACATAGAGAAACGGGATGGGAAGCTACTGCAAGGAACAAAAGAACTGTGAAGAAGCGACGAGCTATCTAGTTTGAAATAATTATAACGTGTGAATCGATTTTTGCATAATTATCAGCTTGGCGATAGCCGCTGCTCGACACAGAAACATTGCATTTCTTCTAAATGGGATTACATAAGCTTTGGCGATCTGAAGTCATTATTCAAATCCGACACTGAATCGAAACTCTTGCGATCCCGAATGAACTGCGTCACAGCATAGCTTTAACCCTTAGACAGTACGATCCAATGTCTCGCCTGATCGTAATATTTACGGAAGCTTTTCGTATTTTTGTTGGAGTCTGCAGATTTGTTTCTACAACAGAGACTTAGTGAATATACAGACCCACCAAAAACTATTTACGCCCCGTAGAACTAAACATTTGGCATAAAATATTACTCGAAAATTCCAACCAATGTGACTTATTTCTAAAAATAATTAACCTACGGGAGGTTTAACCCATTTTAATCAATACAGACCTGTTGTGGAAAAGTAAATACGGGCGTACGGCAAGTGTTTTCAAGCGAGCAGAAATTCCTATGGGAATTTCAATGGCGACGTACTCATTTGCATATAATTTGCATCTAATTAACTTTGGCGCCAAATTCCATGCGATTAAATTTCTTCTATTCATATTCAAATATTGAACAATCAGGGTTTTTTAAATATAATTCTGATTAAATTTTGGGGCGGGAAAATCTGCCAGACTTGCTTATGAATATTCTGATAGAGGTCGCCGGAGGTTACAGTATAATTTTTGTTTGTAAACATTGTGTGAATTAAACCATGCCCAAAGTTCGCGAACTTCCGGAATATATGGAACGCCAAATAGAGGCACTTCATACTCAAGGTGTCAAAAACCGGGAAATCGAAAGGCAGCTGGGCATATCCGAAGGCAGTGTGAGGTACAACATTCGAAAACTGTCGCAATATGGTACCATGGCCAACGTAAAACGGTCTTGACGTCCGAGGCGAACGACTGAACGCGAAGACAGGATGTTGGTGCGGACTAGTCTGGCTGACAGGTTCGAAACGGCCCGTGAACTCCGTGCAAAATTTCACGAGGACACAGGGAAACTCTTGAGTTAAAGTACGGTTAAATCTCGGCTTTATTGTGGAGCTAGCCTTCGTGGATGTGTTGCTATGCCAAGAAAAAGCCGAAATTGCAACCCCGGCACATCGCAGCACGATTAAAATTTGCTCGACGTCATGTAAACTGGACACCGGCTCAGTGGTCCCGTGTTGTTTGGAGCGACTAGTCTAAATTTGCGGTATTTCGAAGTCGCGGGAGAGTGTACGTACGACGGCGACCTGGCGAGGAGTACGAAACACACTGTAAAAGTCCAACTGTCAAGATTTGGTGGTGGTAGCGTCATGATTTGGGGATGTTTCTATGCTGCTGGTGTTGGCTCGGTTGTTCGTGTCGAGAACACCATGAATCGCTGGAAGTATTTGGACATACTCCAAAACGAAATGCTACCATCGGCGCTGAGACTTGTTGGGCCTGATTTCGTATTTCACCAGGATAATGCTCCCGTACACACTGCCTTAGATGTAAAATCTTTACTACAAAACCCCCAAGATTATGTCTATCCTTTGACAATTTTACAACGTTGGATTGGCCAGTGCAGTCTCCAGATTTCAGTCCGATCGAAAATCTGTGGGAATTGATCGATTTAGAGGTACATTCTCTTCCAATACACAGCGTTGATGACCTGTACAACCGTATAGTTTCTTCAAGGGAACATTTTCAACAAGATATTTGCCGGAAACTTGTCGATACTATGCCAAGCCAGCTCTGAGAAGCCCGGACGAGAAGTCATCCAGCGAAGGGGTGGACATATCCATTATTGACAGTTGGTACGAACGTTCGATTGACCTCATTAATATTCATGATGCGTTAGCGTTGTTGTTCCTATAGAGAATCGAACGATTTCAGACCCTTGTGATACATACCAGGCGCCAAATGTAAAAAAAATTATTTACACAATCAAGCTTTTTTAGAGATAGAAAAGATGGAAAATGTATATATATATATATATATATATATATATATATATATACACACACACACACACACACACCATGGGATTATATATTTATCACATGAACAGTCTTCTTATTTTTCTTTGATGTAGATGGATCAAAATTATTGTAACAAAGTGCATAGTTTTTATCGCGATTTTGTGTTTTTCCTTGCGCGGATTACTTTCATTTATTGAATAAAGCGGCCCGTCACCCAAGAGATGTGCGAATGTTTACAGGCATACATTAATTCAAAAATCCGATGAAGCTGAACTTTTGATACATGACATGGTATCTCCACCAATCAGACATACGGATTCGGTCACGTGCGCATGTCAATCATTGTCTCGCGCTGGACCGATGCCAAGGCAAGTCTACCATCGGCGGAAGTAGTAAGTATTTGTTCCCTTCCGTGACAAATAAGAATTTTTACACCCATTTTATTCATTTATCTAAAGGGAGCGAAGGAAAAATTAACCATCCATGTAACTAAAG
>LD354386.1:0-12603 GCA_001465055.1 Ptychodera flava
GATCTTTTTTCCCGATTTAGAACCATAACTTAGACATGCCTCTTGTTTCAAATTGGGAACTATGACATAGACATATGTGTCCATAGATCTGAACATATACACTCCAGTGATACTTCTTAATGACCTCATTTCCCTGCCCCATCAAGACTAATACTCCTATTACAAGTGGGGACTATGTCATTGTCAGTGACTTGTTACTTCTAGAATATACAGAATATTATCTCACATAGTGAGTGTCTGAATATTATTCTGAATTGTATTCCAAAGCACATTCTGAAAGGACTCTTCTGGAATATACAGAATATTATCTCACAATAGTGAGTGTCTGAATGTTATTCTGAATTGTATTCCTAAGCACATTCTGAAAGTAACTCTTCTGAAAATTTCACATTCTTTGCCACTGCACCATCTCCCTAATACATACTGATGACCCACGGTGTCCACTCAAGTCTCACTTTGATTTTCCTGTGGCATTGATACAGATGCTGCCTATGTGCAAAAAAAACGTAAATTTTCTATCAGTAAGATAGGAGGTCTTTTGGTCTCATCTCGTCTCGTCTCGGTCCGGGTTTTGCGACTCGCCGAAATCAAGCGATTTTGGTGATACTTATCAGGAACTTTGGAATTTTATGGAGGTCACTCCAACTTCCACGATTTTTGCCACGGTTCTTAGGATTATAAATTTCTGTCTCCTTATTTCTCGCATAGCTAGGGCCCTCTCCCGAGATGTTCGTGTTCGATTGTTCATTTGTTGTTTCTCCAACTAAGTTATATCATCTCATATGTGTGAAACACAATTGCTCTGTGTTGAGATATAATTACAAGCTGGTGTTTTGATTTCATGAGAAGATCAAATGAGGGTATACTGACATCGCCTGAATTTTATTTCAAATTGCCAAAAAGTCAAGAACTCAAGAAATGCTCATCTGATCATTGTCTTATTGATTTTTAGCTCCGCTGTCTGTGACGCGGAGCTTATCAAATAGGTTGATTTTCCGTCGGCGCCCATCGTCCATCTGTCCGTCATCCGTCAACAATTGCCTTCTCCGAAGAAACCGCAAGTCCAATTGCTTTGAAATTTCATATGCAGTTCACTTGGGATGACCTCACATGTTCAAAAAAAATTGTGGTGAAATTTGCAGATTTGTATCTTTGGGGCATTTCTTGCTGTTTTTGGTAAAAAAAATCTTCTTCTCTAAAACCGCTTCTTCGATTGCTCTTAAATTTGATATGCAGTTTACTTAGGGTGACTTCAGTCAGATTTGTTCAAATCGAGGTTTAAATTTGCATATTTGTATTTTTAAGGCAATTTTTGGTCAAAAAATGTATTTCTCCAAAACTACCAGTCTGATAGCTTTGAAATTTGATATGCAGGTTCAAACAGATGAAGTTAATGTGATATATTGAAATTATGATGAAATCTGCAATTTTGTATTTTTAGTGCAATTTTTTGCCATTTTTGGTCAAAAAATTTGTTTCTCAAAAACTGCAAGTCTGATAGCTTTGATAATTGTTATACAGGTTCCAAGGGATTATTTTAATAAAGGATTTATTGAAATTATGGTGAAATCTTCAATTTTTATTTCTTCGGGCATTTTTTGCCATTTTTGGTCAGAAAATTTCATTCTCAAAAAACTACACGTTACCGGTAGATAGCTTTGGTTGACAGGTTCTTAGGGATGATCCAATGTGATATATTCAAATCTTCAATCGTGTATTTTTGCAGTTATTTTAGCCACTCTTTTTTTCTGGCCACTGAAAAGATTTCCACCTTCTTCATCAACATGTGTCAAAAATAGTTATTCTCTACATAAACACAGCGGAGCTATATCGACCGTTAGGTCGCTTGTTAAGTACCTAATGCCACACATGTTTAGGCTGTATTGATTTGATGCCAATATTGTCTGTTTTCTATGTTAATGATTTTTTTCTCTATTTTTTACCAGTTTTATCGAAAATTTATCTGATACCAATGGTTCTATTGCTTTAAAATTTTGTTTACAGGTTACTAAGGATGACCAAAATAGCCTGGGATCCATAGAAATCATAGTGAAATTTGTATAGTTGTATTATTGGCCAATTTTTGTCATTTTTGGTCAAATGCCCTTCTTTGAAACTGCTTATCCCATCACTTTCAAAGTAGGTGCAAAGTCATTATGAGGTGGAACATTTCATATTGCAGAAGTATAAGATTGATTTGCACGTGCACTAGAATTTTTTAGTAATTATTTTGTAGGAATGCAATTTCATGTGTGTACCGTACTTAGTATTACTGTAAAATGGGAGCACAGCGTCATTGATACTATTTTAGAGAATATGCCATTTTGGTGATTTTCTCAAAATACAGTATTGCCACCAAGGTTGTTTGATCAATTGAAGTCTTAGTGTAGCATACACTAAGAACTCCCTACCCTTGAACTAGGTATGAAGTATCAAAATGCTACGGTATATGCAGCAGTATCTGATTAAGAGCAACAAAAAATGTATGAAAGAAGAATCAAAGAAGAAGAAGGAGAATTAGAATTCGAACAAAATAAATAGGGACCCATGCCCAGTATGCTTGGGCCTCTAATGAGTGATTGTAAAATTTTGAGATCAGTGATTTATGATTTTTTGGACATTGGATACCAATCAAGTTGCCCCATGTCTTGCTAAAATGAATACACTGTCTATGTATTTGTAGCCTAATTACCCATCGTCATTGCTTAGAAAAGTATTATCATTATTAATACTACAATTTAGTCTCAAGGACTGTTCTTTAGTTGTACCTGTAAAATTTACAAACAGGGACTATTCACTTTTGCTTTAATAAAACAAAAATAGCAACATTGCATATTACAGAGAATGTTTCTATGGATTTCGGTTGAAAAATTTCTTGTAAGAAATCACTAACTTAGGGCTTCAAATTCAATGTGCAATGTTGCCAAGGACATTTTCACGTCTGTTTTTGCAAATAATTATTACCATACTACCAATATATGTAGTTTGCCGTCATACAATATTCAAAGTTTCCTGTTTTATATAACCCAGGTTCTGTTGAAAATACTGATCAATACGAGACTGAATTTGTTTGGTGTAGATATCATCAATAGATTGAGATAAAAAAATAGGAGTCCAATGTCATTGGCATTTGTTGATAGAACAGAATTATACTAATCTATGTGCTATATACTTGATTATACTTGTTACACATTTTACTTTCAGTGGGCATATGGTGTTACTCTTTGGGAATTAATGACACTGGGCCAGACTCCATATGCAGATGTTGACCCTTTTGAAATGGCATCGTACTTGAAGAATGGCTACAGAATGGCACAGCCTGCAAACTGTCCTGATGAATTGTGAGTAAGGTTTTATTAGGTTTTAATATCATCTGTAAGTTCTTTACCCAATTTGATTGAAAGCAGCTGTAGTTATCAGTTCAGTTTCCTACCTAACTCTTCTGTCTGATGTACAGATATATCTTACTATAACCTCTATTGAAGATCATGTACTTTAAGCAACCAATCAGCTGCAGAACATATTTATGCACGGCTACGCTTAGAAATTTGATGGAACCCTTCCACTGTCATCTCCATTCAGTTGGTATAATACAAGGTCTAATAAGCACAGCTGGGCCTTTCAATGAAAGTGATGTTGGTCAATGTGTGTTGAGGGGGCGCTGCACCCAACACAGCGTATTTTTCTCAAAAATTACTTTTTTGCAAATATTTATTCAATTTTAATTTATTTGTTAACCAAGATTAAAACATTGGTTAAGTTCACCTTTTAGCCTGTCAAGCTGTCTTAAGTTGCATGATAAAGAAGTGTTAATTTATGCAAATATATGCAAATCACCCAATTTCCCAGCTTTTTTTTCCTCTCAGTTTCATAATTTCTAAAAAATTTAACTCTACTCTGGCTGGGTCAAATTTTCTTAAATTTTCACATTATGTTCTTTAATTGCAATATAACAAATTGACTATTTTGTTTGGCGATCAAGTTCATGCATTTTGAATAAGCGGCATTTTAATTTTGCTAATAATGATTTTAATAACTTTTTTTGAATGTCAGTCTTTCAACCCTTGCACTTTTAGAATGAGGATAGATAATTAAAAATAATGCAAAATAAAATAGTTGGGTGTTTTTACATGTACTCTTCTTTCAAGTGAAATATTACATTTCAGAAAATAGCGTCAAGTTTTTTACTTAAATTAGTTTTTAGCTCATATTTGGTTTTATATATAAATACCAAAAAGAGCTTTTATGATGAGTCGGTAGCGTCTCTATGTCTGTATATTTGTGGGTATGTATGTGCGGATGTATGTCCGTCACACACAAAGGCTCCCATACCACCAAAGCTACCATCTCAGTATTTGGTGTACAGGTAGATGTAGGGGTTGAGATGTGAATTTGTTCAAATGAACACGTCAGTGTCAAAAATGTGCAAATGAGGTAAGAAAAAGGGAAATCCTGCAAAAGTGCAGGAGTGGTGGCAGTGAACTTAATCAGCCCACACATCTGAGTAAGAGGATTTTGACCTTTAACCTATTTGTATGCAGGATACCTATTATGTTTGGGAGTGGTAGCAGTAACTGAAACAGCTAATTAGTCATTTCCTGTCATTGTTTATGAACTGTGACATATTAACAGATCTGCTAAAACCATGGATGTCTATTTTTGTACATCCATGGTTGAAATATTCTCTGCTATGCATGTTGCTAAAGTTGACCTTCAGTACCTAAAGTTTCAGACCTTATTTACTTTTGTCATTCTTAATTTTCTGGTTTAAATATTTCTTGTTGTTTTTCTGGTTGTACTGTGCAGAAACTGTCATAACATCAACGTATGATTTTCCTGCACTGAACAGATAGAAATAACACTTATTGAAAAGTTGATCTTTGGTACGTACCAATTCTGATCAAATTTGAGCAACACCGTATAACTGCGGTATTTTTATCATTTATAACAAAATTGAGGTTTTTTACCCCAAATATACACTCACTTCATCCTTTGAGTAAACTACTCCTACCGTACTAAACTTTAGAGTCTCTGTTTTTGAAAATATATAGTATAAGAGGGTTTTCTTGTCATCTTTAATGAGAAATATTGCTTTGAAAAAAACTGTGTTGGCCACATGAAGCTCCACCGTAATTACATTTTATCATCAAAATGTCAAACTTTTTAAGTGTACAATAGACGCTGTTCATTGGTATTATACGCTGGAATGACGTTTGGTGCTGGGGTCAAGGCTTTCCATGTGCAGCACTGTAGTTGTGGACATCACTGGTCCAGCAACTTGTGTTTGTAAATTTTTTTTACCATGACAGAAAGTGCCCTGCACTGTTGGTTCACTGAAAAGTGTGAAAAGAGGCACCTGTTGAAGGACATGATAGACAAATTTGTTATGGAATTAGTTATTTTGATGGAAGCCTGGTGTACCATGAAAGATCAAGGTGTTGTTGACTTGTTGACCAATGAACAGTACAAGACAATGTGTCAATGAGACAGGTAGAAGATAAGAGACAAAAGCCAGAAAGTGGCAGGAAGGGTATTAACGGCAACACTGAAATCATTAGCTTGAGATAAGCTACTGAATGAGTCAGTAGAGTCATAATGTAATGAAGCCCTTGAGGACATTCTACATGGCAACAACAGCTCCAGTTACATGCAAACTGAGGTGAGAAACGGTGCAAAATGTAAAAAAATGCCCATCTTAGTCCCCATTGTTAAAGATAAGAATAAGAATACAAATGACAAAAATAACTACCAGCCTATTGCATTATCGACTGTTGCATCGAAAATTATGGAATTAGTTTTAATGAACAGAATTGAGTCCTTTCTTGAAACTTCACATTACCAATTTGGGTTTAAAAAGGATCATTCAACTGACATGTGCATTTTCATTCTGAAAGAAATCATTCACTATTATAAGAAATATGGTAGCAATGTAATTGTAACTTTCATGGATGCTTCCAAAGCATTTGATCGTGTTAATCATTGGACATTGTTTAAAAAGTTGCTTTGTCAGGTTTCTCTTTGTTTGGTATAGGTCGCAATATATTCTTATCCGTTGGGGCTGTTGCATTTCAGAGGGTTTCAACGTGAAAAATGGCGTTAAGCAGGGTGGAATATTGTCACCGGAACTATTTAATATTTATATTGATGATTTAAGCTATAGACTTGAAACTTCACGAACAGGTTGTAATATTGGTGGCATGTTCATCAATCACCTCTTTTATGCTGATGATATTTGTCTGATAAGTCCCTCTGTGAAAGGGACACAGAAATTAATCATCATTTGCAGCATTTATAGTAATACTTATGACATTGTCTTCAATACGGAAAAGACCGAATGTTTGCGTGTCACACCAGATAGTTCTAAAGTTAAGCACATTCCCGCTGTTTACCTCAATGGTGTCAAAATTGTTTTTGTCGAAAGAAAGAAATATCTTGGGTTTTTGTTAACACATAACTTTAGAGACGATAGCGATATTGAGCGACAAAGGAGAGCATTCTATGTCTCAGCAAATATGCTGCTAAGGAAATTTTCCTTGTGCTCTTTTCAAGTGAAATGTAGAATTTTTAAAGTGTATTGCTCTCAATTGTACGATGGCCACCTCTGGTTCAAATATTCTGCTGATGCCATGAGAAAACTGAAAGTTGCCTACAACAATGCCGCCCGTATTTTCGGGGTTATGAGAGACGAAGTAGTGCCAGCTCCATGTTTGTCACTAATGGGCTATGCAACTTTGATGCTCTTCTTAGAAAACAAATGTATGGTTTTATAGTACGTTTATCACACAGTGGAAATACGAGTGTACGTCAAGTTTATGATTGCATGTATTTTATTTCTGATCTCCGCATATTGTGGATAAAATCACTTTTCCATTGAGTGGTTGTGGTTTTTTGGGGGTTTTTTTGCATGATAATGCACCACTAAAATCACTTCTTCAGTGTGTATTTTGATATTTACCGGTATTTATCTGTACCTTTATTCATTATTGTACTGAGATTTCTATGGACATATTTAGTCCGAAATAAAGTGAAATAATAATAATAATAATTATAGCCGGTCACCGGCGGCAAATCGCCGTCTGACACAGGTCTTGCCGCCGCCTGTTTTCCCTATTCAAGGCCTGCAATAATGATCTTTACACACGTTATGAATGATTTCCTGTCCCAATTCTACCATTGGCTGCGCTGTGCTACGAGACGCAGCCCCTAGGGCTCGGTGGTAGCTGATTTCTGATTGGTTTCAATCGGTACTGTCAAAAAGCTTTGCGTGTTCTGGTTGGTTTTTGGACGTACACGATCGATATGGCTACGAAAAGAACGGCAGCCAGGTTGGATTTATGGGTCCAAAAAAGACCCCGAGAGGCTTTCACTAGCTCTGGATATAAAAGTAATGTTCATATTTGTAAATCGTTTTATTTTCCTGAGGAATTTCAGTGGTCGGGGGTTCAATCCATCAATGGTATAGCATGCAATGTAGATTTCATGCCGCGTCTGAGCAAAGTGCCATATCATTACGTGTACATGTATTTAGCGACTGGAATTTTTTATTTGTTTTCCCGTTTGCAGATCGTGAACACTCTTTACAATGAGTAAGAATCGTTTACTCAGCGCAAAAAAAAACTTTGTGGGGATTGACATAATTTTTAGTGAGGTTTGACTACCACTGAATTTGTTTGCACCAAGCCGCCGTTCTATGAAATTTATTCTTATGGTAGTACATGCTGTGTACACTGTACCATGGATGTAAAAAATATTTTTTACATCCATGACTGTACTGACTACTGCAGTGGTTGGTATTGAAGTTTGATAAATATTTTCCGACATCCGAAATCTTTCCTCAAAAGCAAATATCAGTATTCCAATCCTTCAAAATCATTTACCAACACCAACATTTTTTAATGTTTAGGGCAATCACAAAATTTAGCTAGGCTTGACTATATACTTTCGTGGTATCTTGCACGTACATACGGCGGTAAACCATGTTTTGAATATGGATATATCATGCAATTTGCATGTAGTGAGCCTACCCACTTGGCCGGCGTGGGTTTCGACAAAACTCGGACTACTGTGAGGGATATCAGAATAGATAGTCATCAGGAGAAAATCTTTGATCGTTAACTTTCACGCGCAAGGATTTACTACGTAAATAAATCAACATGTTCTCAATCTTGTCGATTGAGAGGCTGACGGACAACGAAGCCACGCAAGTTCATTAGCGGATGTAAACTTGAGTATGTAATTGTTTGTATGACGTAGCGTCTACTCAAATTGTCTCTGATAATGGTCTCGTATTTACCCCATTACATTTGTAAATTTTCACACTGGAAATTCATAGCCAGTAACTCTGAGGAGAGGTCTTGAAACAGACAAAATAAAATTACAGCAGTATCAACCAGACGTAGATCAGAATTTTTTGTCGTGACGTTATAACATCAGTTTTGCAGTGGGGACAAGATTTTTTTAAATTCTAATACGATTAGCTGTTTTTGAATGGCAACGTATTACAATTATTGAATTACTTTCTGCAGATGTTGTTTCTTAAGAAATAGTTTCTGCAGGTGTAGTTTCTAAAGCTACATCTGAAGAAATAGTTTTTGCAGATGTAGTTTCTGAAGCTACTGTTTCAGCCTGAGAATCACACAATATTGAGGTATTGTCAGCTGGTACTGCCATACAAGCCTTGGGCTTAGATGAGTACTCCAGTGATTCTGATTATGGTTCAGATTATGATCTTTATTGAGCAGGTTGTAATTCAACAGAATTTGTATGCAAATAATAATAACCTGCTGTATCAATAAACATATAAACTCTGTAATACTTCTATTTGTCTTTCATAATTTATTTCACAAGATTCAATTTCATGTTACTTTTGATATTTCAGTTATAATAAACTTGACAGTAAATTGCCCTCAAAAGTGCCACCACAGGCCACTAATTGAAGATGAATAATTAGAAAAGCTTCAGTTCAGGAGGGGGGACACCCACCTCCTGGCCTCCCCCCGCGTGTACTTGCACGCACGCCTTGCTCCGCTTTGCTCCGCACAAGGCTGTACCCTCCTGTTCTTTCACTTGTACCCTTCTATTCTGAAAAACATTGACAGCCCTGAATGCCGCTTCTTATCCCCGACTTTATGACATATGGCAAGGGTGTTGTAGAACCAAGTGAAGAAATTGAGTTTATGAGTGAGGGCTGAGTTTATGAGTGAGGGCAATACCAAACTGGTTGTACGCACAACAAAACCATGACCCAAACCGGACCAAGTGTCTCTTGCCCAGTGGATTCAGCAAATATACAAATCATGTAAAAGGGTATAGAAGCTGTTGAAATGTTCAAGTGATCACATTATTGAGTACCTTAACCATACCATAAATGTTGGGGATTATTCTCAGACTTTCGCTGTACCCTCAGTGATGACGTATGACAATGAGTTTCAAGAGAAACAAGTGCCAAAAAAAAAATTGGATGATGTTGATTTGCACCTGTCCCTACATGATTTTGAAAGGCAACAGACAGCTTAACAGGCCTCTACAAAGCACAACCAACAGAGAAATAATGATAAAGAAATATGGTACGATTACCAAACCGGGTCAGATGCCAAAGGCCTACATGTCGCTTTGCACAACATGTTTGCATTGAAAAAGGATGCTGGAAAGATCATCCCCAAATTAACACAGTGATATGCAAGATGCTACCGAACAACCACAGGATGAGGTAACTAGCCCTCTTGCTGTATATGAAGTTTCTGCAGATCCAAATAAGGACTAATATCCTACATGAATTACAACATGAATTTGATATCATTGACCTCGGTAGCTTATCAACAACAGTTGATAAGACTTCAGAGCTCGAACTTAACTGTTGTCTGCTTGCCAGGGGCAAGTAAAACCTGACATTGGGCAAATAAAAATAAATTACACTTTCCCGTTCGTGCAAGTGATACACTTTGATCAAATTTACATGTTCTATGAATAAAAGACTCAAGAATTTTTTTGAACAATACTCACTGTTATCAAGGTTCAAGTCACTGAAGCGGGGATTACCAGCGTTTCCGTTATGATTTCAAAACTTGTGGATTATCAATTTATTGATGTAGGTTTCCAGCTTGCATTTGGTATATGTTATTACGTGAGAGAAAACGAACAAAAGGTGAATCAAGCAGTTTCCGTATGAAATGAAGTTTATTACGAAAAATAAAACTAATCGCTAAGTCAAGGGATAGAATATAAACTGTAAACAGTCCGGGTCAGCTCCAAAATTGGAGACTCATTATGATAATGTATTCCGGCATTCAGCCAATCATCGACCAGATTACATCATTAATAAAGTACAGGTCACGCTGGGTCACAAATTACCCACCAAGTGTGATCGGCAGTTTTGGGCCGCTTATTAAGCCCCTGTCTTGTGAATTTCGACGAATTTCGACAGTCAACATAATCCACGTTCTCTGCAGAAGGTCATGTCCAACAAGGAGTCCGAAATATTCTAAATATTGACGATTCATTTCTACCCCAAGTTTATCGATTTCGCTCAAGTACCGAGAATCATTTTGTGGATGTTCGTCATCTCTATTAGAAATACTGTTATAAAGGTTATTTGTGTAGGTACGCGTATAACATTTTGCTAGAAAGAAGAGCAATGTCAGAGCTTTAAAAGGATACCTGTTTTGTAGTTGTCAAACGCAGACTAAAAATGGTACGCGATTTTGAAAATGTGTTGACAGAGTGGCCACACAACTGTTCCCCATACGGTAGAATTTGTATCGCTGCCATCTCCGACACAAATGGGGTATTCTGAACGATCTGTGTAGGTACACGATTTATATTTTGCAGAACTTCAAGCCAGAGTCTAGGAATCACAGCGATAAATGGGGTTTGGTTGTCTTAGCCAGAATAAAACTGGTTCGCGATTTTGAAATTGTGTTTTGACAGAGTGGCCACACAACTGTTCGACATTATGACAGAATACGGCGCGGGAGTTCGACACAGTATGGCGTACGTAACGAAGGACGCATGTGGAGGTTGCCAGGAAATACAATTTTTACTGATGGCGCGCTGGCTGCTGATTGGCTAATGAGAGGGGGAAAATATTATGGTATAGCGCTCCAATTTTGGAGCTGACCCGGACTGGTAAAAGTAGCAAAAAAGTAGTGAATAGTAGCAAACAGGATGATCTATCCCACGACTATCCTCTTGCAATTTGGTGTTGGAAAACTTGAAATGGCACTAAATTTGGCATAAAGTATGCATGGTGAACTCCAGTTACTTTAAGTGAGTTCAATAGAGTCATTTTCCGCAAATATTTGACTTCTTCCTGGAGATATTTTGCTTTCGCTGGATTAAGTCTGTATGGATGTTGTTCCACAGGATAACTGTCGCCGACATCTACGTTGTGATAGATGATGTTTGTCTTCGTTTGAATATCTTGGAACAGGTGTGTATATATATTCGAGGATCAGTTCTTTCACCTGTTGCTGTTGTGACAGCTGGAGGTGTGCCAATTTTGCAGAAGATTCTCCAGGATTTCTGAATTTTAGAGTTTGACCCAGCCCAGCTTTGAATTTAGAGTATTTTCACTCAAGTCAGTTTCACTATCGCTATCTTCATCATAGTTGGAACGGCTGCACTGACAGGTTGTGTTACAGTAGGATTATTCCTATCTAAATAGCATATTTATGTGGCATAACTGTTTTTGCCTTCGCCT
This sequence comes from Ptychodera flava, assembly GCA_001465055.1. NCBI lineage: Eukaryota > Metazoa > Hemichordata > Enteropneusta > Ptychoderidae > Ptychodera > Ptychodera flava. The sequence goes on from LD354386.1 coordinate 11,699, forward strand.
TTCAGGTGTTATTAGGGGAACACCATTTGATTTCTGGGGGGGGGGTATGGAGGATTTTGAGAAAAAAAAATTTGTCGCCAGGTGAGGTAGAAGAAAAAAAAAATTGATCCTGTCATGGCCTGAGAAAAAAAAATTGTCATAACAGACAGAAGTGAAAAAAAAAAATTATCACAATGCACCAGAAATTAGCTAAATTTGGAAACCCTATTCTCATGTATTCATTGCCGGCGCGCCGCCATAGGCGGCGCAAATGTTTTTACCACAAGCAATTCTTATGTTTTTTCCCCAGCACTTATGATATAAGCATGCACTACATACGTCTACTTTACACCTCAGTACACTCAATGTTTTCCTTCCCTTTTCTGACCCAAGAAATCATATTTCAGGATTTCTGTTGCAATATCTCAATGGCATAGGCACTATCTAAAGGGGACTTTTTGACTTCTGTAAATTGTGAAAATTTTAAAACACAAGACAGGAGTAATTAAACTAGTGTTACAATCAATATATTATTCTCTCAATATAAATATATTAGGAAGATGTACAAGTTGACAATGAAAAATTGAGGAACAACAAATATAATGAAATACAAGGGAGGGGGTCACTAAAAAAATTGAAAACTTCAGGGGGGGCGTTACTCAAAATGTGGAGAGGAAGAAGGGGGGTGGGGTTACTCAATTTTTTTTGGCGAAATAAATTGAAACACATCTCAGATTGCACCATTGCACACATCCATTTCTCAAAATTTTCAATGCAAGAGGGGGGCACCCCCTCTCGTGCTCTCTCCCCCCCCCCCTTGGGTCTTCTAACAGTTTTACTGGTAAAAGACAATTTAAAATACCTATCAGATTGCACTACACTGCACCGTGGCGCACATCAATTTCTCAAAATTTTCACAGGATCTA
>LD354388.1:0-11276 GCA_001465055.1 Ptychodera flava
GCCCGGCTAAATCCCCAATCTCAAAAAGATTGGTTCAATAACCGAGCTAAGGATATGGCAAACAAGCGGCTGACTCGCAGCGTGTTTGCAAGGTTATATCTGATTGGTCGATTGTCACTATTCACAGCAACTTAGGGAGTTTATTTGTATTATTTCATTATAACGGTACGATTCTGCCAACCAATTGGATAACAGCTTCGAAATCGCTGCAAGTCGCCCCCAAACAAGCCACCGTCTACACAAGTGCGCCACCAACGGTGATTACTGCGGACCCTGTCATAACACAAGGCGGTATGCCATGGCCATATGGCGCAATAACAAACTTGTTACATTCTGTCCCTGTCTAGGGGAGTACAGAAAAGCAAAACGAGACAAGATGGGTAGCAGAATTTATTACTTGTATTTTTTTCTAGTTCAATCGAAAAACAACAAATACTCAAACAAATGTCCGTGTGTCTTCGAAACTTGAGAATAATTAGTGACGAAGACAGAGGATATCATTGGCCTAAGCTTGGGTTCTACTGGAGGGATAAGACTTGAACCAGAGCAGAGCGGATTCAGTAATACTGAAAGTGTGTACAAAACGGCGAGCCTAGAGGGAAAATTCTATGATCTATACTAGTGAGTGCTGCGGGGAAATCCAACTCAGGGAGAATTATGGTAATTTGACCGTTATCTCGAGAAGTCAAAAGATTAAAAAAAATCAGCAGAGTAGTGTTACGGTCTGGACTGTGATGAGGTCTGTATTTGAATTTATTGGGACTGAGAAAATTATTGGACACATTATGATAATTTATTTGCTTAGGGTGACCCCCTCAGTGATCTTTGACAAAAACGGAAGATTAGAGACCGGGCGATAGTTTTTGAGGTCATTTGACTCAGTGATGGTTAACGGAAACGGGAAGTAAGGGTATTTGTGAAAACTGACGGAAACGTGGAAGAAATGATTGATTAATTGATGTTACTTGTAGTGTAGGGTTGTAGTGTGTTCAAACAATCCAAAACTACCTCAGCGGGCTTAACATCGAGATCTAAGGCTGTGGGAGTACAATTTAAAATGGTGACAGTCTCGTCATAATTGGTCGGTAATCTTAACAAGTTGCAGCGCGTCAACGTGGTTTGGAGGGTTTGCAGTCAAGATTAGCCCTGATAGCTTTGATTTTGCCATCATTGAAATCAAGAAAACGTGGTAGCATTTTCTTGATATGTAGCCTGAGCTCTAGAAACTTTACAATAATTTCATTAGTGTGTTCATCTCTTTTTAAGTTTTGGCTAATGCAAAGTCCCAAGCACAACCTCCAAAACTGAGCCGTGAATAATTGTGAATGAGTTGAGTGCCATATTTTCATAATTTTACATGGTGGAGCATCGGTCATTCCGTTTCGTGGCCCAAATTCAGTACCATTACAGGGTATTTATCGCGTTCAAGTATGCTAATGTATAGCGAAACCTTGAAAATTTAGAAAATGAATCAATACCAGCCAAGCAGAATTATAGAAATATCACAGAAGGTTTACATTAAAAATAACAAAAAACAACATGTAATCTGATGACATTTCTTTGGATTGAAACTCACATTGTCATCTTGAGATCGATCACAGATTATTGTGAGATCATCATTATGACGTTTGTGTTCTCAGAGTGTGATGTCATCCATAAAAATTATCTGAGAGTTTCTATGTGTGTGTGACACGGCCAAGATACAAAAATAATATACAAGTGATATCGTTGAAAACAGTGTTCTCTCATCATCTCTAAGTAGAATTCCGACGTACATGTAGTTGATTTCAGTTACATTTCTGAGCTCAACTAGACATACTCGCATATATGCATTCTTTATAAAATGGAATATTCTCGATCAGAGCACTCTTTACGATTCAAAACTCTCAACAAGCGTAAATTTGAATAGGTAACTTTGATCTTAGTGTATTCATTTTTGTTTCACTGTGAAAATTTGGTTTTCAAATCCTTCTGAAAGCCACGAACTCTAAAGTTTTAGCCATCGATCTGTTTCGAAGACCTACTCCTTCAGTTGTAAACCGTGTATGTTTGGCAGGAGGAACACAGGTTGTCAAAAATAATAGCTAACAAAAAACTGACCTATTAAATGTGAAAATAAATTAAAAGAGATGCGGATACTGCCATGTAAGCACGATTGGGCACGAAAATATCAAAGAGGGCCTAAAATTGATCAAATTCATCTATACCCTCAGAAATACCGACGAAATAGGCTGTTAGCAGAAAAAAATGGCGAATAGTCACGATTGCCATTTATTTATGCGTTGTTTCACCTAAACATACCTTGAAAATTACTTTCCGATTTTAACTACCTTAAAACATGGACGTTCTGACAAATTACAAGAACCCGGGTTACATGCAAGCGGTTATATCGAGCTCTGTGTAAGGCACGGTCCACCTGTAGCAAACATGCCTAAATTAAACAAAATCGTAAATTCTTAAAAAATTACGTCAGATTTGTTATTGAGATTGTATTAACTTGTTCACTACTATGACAACGTATAAATACAAGAATTGCTGATAGACACGACCAAGCAGCCGAAAATTTCTATAACATTTCCCTGTCAAAATTGTTGTAAAGCGGTAAAATTCCAACCGCTACACAGTACATTTTGGTCATTTTTGTCTACATATTTGGATAGAATACCTGCCCTAAGTTAAATTATTGGAAATAGTTTATATTGAAAATGCGAGCCAACTAAAAATGCCGGACTGTTTAGATTTTTAAATATTTTTGAAATGTACTTCTTTTGTGTCAATCAATTGTTGCACAGGCTTTCATGACATCTTAAATCGACTGGCCGCTTTAGTTTGATACATTTGTGAATATTTGGAATATGCACTTTGGAATATTTCGTTATCTTCTATATGTTACTTGGCACAAACTTCATTTGTACATACTAAGCATTTCACTGTGGCCAAATGTTGAAGTATTTTAATCAGAACTTGATTGAATATTGAACCCTAGCTATACTGTGAAGTGTTGAAACTTTCAAAACGACATGCTTGAACATGCAAGGTTGCTGCAAAGTTGCATAGAGATGGCCGATAATGCAGAGCTGATCAGGTGTAATAGCACTTGGAACGGTGGTGAAGTGTGCAAAATTGCTGTAAGTTTTGTGCTATAACTAAGCCAGAATGTGGCTTTCATATGAATGGCTTGTGTAACCTAGTGACTAAGGCACAATGTATAGAACGCTGCTCCATAATTCTTAATATAGTAGGATCGTAAGGGCAGTCGTAATATAAATCAAAGTCACCCAAGAGAACGGATAAACCAAGAATCATGTTGCTGTACACGAAGAGATCGGAAAATCCCTTTCCTGAAGAGTGAATCAGTAAGTTTACTTCGGTATCAACGTTAATCGGTGCCAGTTTTGTTGTATCAAATCACTGCTGATATAACTTTAACGTGTGTAAAACAAAGCTGAAGATGTCTGGACCGAGTTTTGGCGGAAAATCCATGAAAATGTCTTCATGAAAATGCAATTGGTCAAAAGGGTATGTATGCGTGTCATGCCAAATGTTGTATAAATCGTGGCAAGCTTAATTTTTATTGGACAAGAATTCACTTGTCAACAACAGTATTGCGTAATATACACACTGTTGTGTTCAAACTATGTAATTCCGATACTTCATATTTCAACATAATTTCTGTAACTTACCAAAAATTACAGTATTGCTCTTTTAAAATCATAAACAGTTACCGTTCTTGTCCTAAATATGGTGGCCCTGATGGTATACAATCCTTCAATAATTCTATCTCAGATATGAACACATTTAACTTCCACAAAAGTTTTTCTTTCTGGTTAATGAGGGAAGAACAGAAAATGGAAATATGATAATTAAAACCAGGAACCGTGATTTTTTGTTTGCGTGACTCTCGATATAACTATTTCTGAAGAAATTTGCCTACGCAAACAACATTGTTCCGAAGGCAACTTGGAATGTATCTGAACCAGCTCAGTGTTACTATATTTCAAATCTGTGTAGCGTCATGGACATTCCTGGCAGCTTTCCTGAGCTGATTGTTGGGAGTTCAGAAACCAACACACAAAATTATAAAAATCTATCCAAATGAAATAGCTCGAACTTTCAAAAACGATATTTGTAACTTTTTCTTTGCAAGTGTTTAAACAACGAATTCAATTTTAGCACGAGTTTAGGTCCATATCGCGACTAGGACATGCTTTCCGATCAGGCTCGTGTGTACGGAAACATTTAGAAAATTGTCAACAACTAAATATGTCTGTATATACATTGCGCGCTTTCATTTACGCACGAGTCTTTGCAAAGGATGTGTGACAATCCGTTTCCATGTGGAAGTGATAACATTGTTTTATTATTATCATCATTATAATATTATTATTAAGTATCAAGTTATCTTTTACCTGTTCAACACGCGCAGCGAGTGAGTCATTTTGTCGCAGGGAAAGGCATAAGCTTACGCTTTCGTCAAAACACCTATGTATTGTGTAGTTTGACTTGATGGTTATACCTCGCCTTTACGGAGACATGGCTCAGCGTGTGTTACTACAGTTCAGCCTATTTTTGGCAACTCTGATCGCATCCGTGGTGGCAACATCAACGCCGGCGTTTGTGAAAGAACCGAACGATACAGTGGTGATGGAAGGTGACACAGCGGTCCTGATGTGCAGGGTGGCTAACCTACGTGAAGGACTCGAAGTACGATGGAAAAGTGACCGCGAGGGCGCTTTCACGACAAACAGAACTGTTTTAGGAGAGTATCTGGTGAAGAGAGTGGAACCATCCAGGTACAGTATAGTCGGGGATAGCACGGCCGATGAATTCAATTTGCAAATTAAAGGTGTTGATGTAACCGACGATGATCGATACATGTGCGCGATTTTTGAAACGAGCGGCCTGTTAGATCGCACTCTGTCTTCGACGCCGAAGGTACAGCTTGCAGTAGACTCTTCTCCAACTGGATATTATCCAAAGTGTCGTCCGTCGACATTAAAACACTACTACCAAGAGGGAGAAACGCTTGAGGCAAATTGCATATTTCGAAACACACACAAAATGCCAGACTTGCAATGGTATAAATCTGGGGTGTTACTGAGCGGGAATCGTTCGTACAGCTCTCTCGCTGATGTTACTCATCAGTGGCGGTTCAGCGCTGCCGACAACGGCGCAAAGATAACGTGTGTCGCCAACGAAACCTCGACATGCGATATTGGGCCAGTTGAGGTTTATTTCAAGCCCAGACCAGCGATGGTGCCTGTGATTGTCGAAGTCAATGTTGGCGAACCGGCTGTGTTCAAAGTAAAAGGCGATTGGAATCCGATGCCTTCACAGTACTCCTGGTCGGTAAATAACGTGGAAGTCGGTAACAGCTTGCAACCAAGATTTTCCAACAGTGGCTCAATTTTGACAATTTTGGAAACACACCTGCAGGACGATAATGCGTCGGTGTCATGTGTTGTCACAAATTCTGCAGGCAGTGCGCGTGCAATAGCCAAGCTGCGCGTTCGCCCTGCTCCTGTGCAGACAATTTTCACGTCGACAAAAGCAACCGATACCTCCGCTGTGAGTCCGCTGAATGACAGACCTCTGTCCTTGATTGTAATCGTTGTGGTTGCTACGGGAGATTTGATTTTTTGACTCGCGATTGTGGCTACGCAAAGGGACAAAGACCGGAATATGCGCGGCTTATAGCATACCATACCCCGAGTCCCATCCGCATTAATGCAGTCTCATTGTATGGATTGTGCGTGCTCAATCGCCTCAAACATGAAACTTAGCATGCAGTCAACACGCTTTTCGTTATGCTGGTATAGTGCCCTTTACATTCTAATCGGCCTACATCGTTCATGTTCGATTCATTCCTGGATTCATCTCTGTGTGGAGAGCTTGAAATGGCGATAACTACTCTTTTGCTTGCACAGACAACAGAAGGGGCTCGGTTGAACGAATCGAGGACTGTAGAACTTAATTCACAACTTTTCATGACACTTCTCACATACCCAAGAGCAAATCGAAATTTGTTGTGAGCAGTGAAAATGATATTAAGAAATCCGTCACTGAGGGCGCTCTTGTAGAAACGACTCATCTGATGTCCTTTCACTGGAAGAAGACTATTAATGTGCAGTAATTATGTATGATTTAATTTTTCACTCACAAACGAGCAGATTTATCATAAAATGACGCTTTCCAGCTAACCTTTATACGATATCTTACACTTAAGTTGCGGCACAACTGGTGTACACATTGACTTCAGGGAGTGGCTCCATGAGTCATTTACCATATTATGTTACAGGATCAATATTTACACCGTCAAAAATATTTATCATCTAAATTTTTGCATGCTTCTGACAGATAATCAGAAATTCGTTCCAGACGCCGATATCTCTACCCTGAGAGACAAAAAATTACATTTTGAATCTCACAAGAAGACAATAATCTAGAATCCCACCGAGCAATGAAATGTCCATATTCAGTGATATTCGCCCTTAGGAATAAAAATAACAAAGTTTTCGTTAAGCTGCATTTAAATTAGATGTAGATTTTCATGTATTTTCAATTGTTTTTGTTCTTTGTGTAATCAAAATTTCATGTTCTACGCAAGAATATCTCATGTGAATGCCTAGATGCCGAGACAGTGTAATATATTTGATGCCAAAAGTTTTGATTAAAAGGAGATATCATGTTGACTCGAATTCATCTGTCAATAATCATATCGTACATCGTAAACAATGTATACTACTTTGAAGGCTTACACTGAGAAAAAAATGTGAATGTAAATTGCAGACATTTCCCGAAAATTTTGTTATTTTCTTGTCGTAATTGAACTTGATTATTGTTTACATAATTTGTCCAATTGTAATTCTTGCTGTATGAAAAAAGATACGCTGTGTATTATCCTCCCATAACATTTGTGGTTTCTTTCTTGTCATTCGAGCCAGACGGTTTCCCGACGTCGATGTTCAGTATCGTAACTTGACAATAGCGCCACCAGTCGGCGCCATTGGAAGATGCACGTGCTGTATGTCCTGACTATTTCCTCTTGGCTCTATCCCGAGATCTGATCGGATACTGCACCAATGTGATTATAACCTTCAAAACAAAGGAATCATTGAGCGTTATGATTCATGCACACATATTTACATGTGTTTTCCCTTGTTTTTCTACTGTGAATCCAAGCATATCTTTCATATTTCGATTTCAGTCTTTTTTCACCAAAGCCGACTGGAAAATACATACAGATGAAAGTGTTTTCTATTCTTACACGATTGGAACTATTTTGGGATAATTGGATGGTGAAGTAAAAAAGTTATCAAAAGTTATCGGTGTCATTGAAAACATTTTAAATTAAAGATAGCTGTTGAACTGCTGCTAATAGATGTGTTTCGACACTGTTGTCGTTGCGCTTATATTCATAAAACCCTGAAAGGGTTACGTTATCAGCTCTCACCACCTGCGAGAAAATATTTTGACTTCCTTACATTTATAAACATGTTTCAAATACACTCAATGCTCGATCAATATCGCCTTATTTACTTGAAATGAGACTCTGTGAAATCACGACATTTTCAAAGATATGACATCAGGCTGAGGAAAGGCCAATAATAAGGTAAATGATTTTGTATGATTTGCAATGTGGAAACAAAAACATGACAACAAATGCCTTCAATTTTATTGGTCAATAATGACGTCATTGCTCTGTTTTGACAATTTATGTGTAAAGGGAAACATTAACTGGAATTTTCAGTAACAATAAAACGCGTAAATGCTCCCGTTGACATGTATTTTCTTTCGCATGTGTTATAAACAATGGAATTTAATTTCATGACAAGTTTCGAATTCGGTCCTTATCGCCAGAACATGGCTCTCCCCGACCAGGTTCTTTGTCTCTTTTCGTCATATTGTAATGGCGTTTAATGTTTCGGTCTATTGTTTGCAAGGGAAGCTTTTTATGCACAGGACTGTAGTAGCATTATTTCAAACTATGGTCAACTTCTATAACAATATTTACATATAAATGTGCCTATTCGGTTTGAAAATTATATCAGTTTCTTTCTTGCCTTTTTTGTGTTCTAGTTTAATTTGCTGACGTAATCAGGAGAGAGAGACGGAGAGACAGAGAGAGACAGAGAGATAGAGACAGAAAAACAGAGAAACAGAAATACAGACAGAAAGACAGACATAGACACAGAGACAGGAACAGACAGACAGACAGACAGACAGACAAATAGACGGGCAGACAGACAAAGTGTGTTTAGGAAGGGCAGGAGGGAGAGGAGAGACATTCAAACAATGACACACAGACAGAGAAACGGATAGACTGACAAACAAACAACAAAATCAAAGAAAGACATTTCACATGCAATTCATGCAGAGATATAAGAGCGAGGGAGGCTATCGATTCGAAGGGAAAGAGAACCTAAAGTGGAGAAGGAGTCCATCTCGGCTCATTGTTCGGGTATGCGTTTGTGTTTTGGATCTACACACAAGGGCGTAATCAAGTCTGACGTCAGACGTGGAAGTGACTACATCCTGTATTGTCACGTTTATGAATTCATTTTAAGGTAAAGTGGGCCTACGCAAACTACAACCCTGATGAAACTTCTCCGTGAAACCTGTATTATTTTTCAGCGACAAAAATCAAAATTCTGAAAATTCTGATCGCAGAACCTACATTTATCTAGTACACAGCGATTCTGTGCGTGTCCCTTATTTGCAATTTAACTTTTGTAAAAAATCTCTTTGCGGCGGCGTCTCATTATTCTCATCAAAAGGATTCAGGCCAATCATGTTCTGTGCTAATAATGGACCATCAGTGTCATAGGTCAAATCTATAAAACAGATAATTGTTGTGAATATAATTTAATCATTGTCGTCATCATTATTAATACAACAGTCTTATTATTAAGTATCACGATATCTTTTAACGTTGCAACACGCGCAGCGAGCGAGTCACTTTCGCTCAGGCAGAGTCATATACTTTGAAATATCTTAAGTAAAATTAACGGTGATACAACTCCTTTAGGCCTGAACAGACATGGCTCGGTGTGTGTTTGGACAGTTCAGTGTGTTTTGGGGAACTCTGATGAGCGCATCCCTGGTAGCTACAACGCCGGTGTTTGTGAAAGAACCGAACGATACAGTGGTGATGGAAGGAGACACAGCGGTCCTGATGTGCAGCGTGGCTAACCTACGTGAAGGATTCGAAGTGCGATGGGAGAGTGACCAAAATTTCACATTGTCGACGAACAGAACTGTTTTAGGAAAACATCTGAAAGACAGGGTGGAACCATCCAGGCACAGTATAGTCGGGAATAGCACGGTCGGTGAATTCAATTTACAAATCGAAGGTGCTGATGTAACAGATGCTGATCAATACACGTGCGTGATTTTTGACACGATACTAGGTCGCTCTGTATCTTACACATCGAAAGCTCAACTTACAGTAGATTCTTCTCCGGCTGGATATTATCCCAAGTGTCGTCCGTCGACATTGAGAGACTATTATCTAGAAGGGGAAACGCTTAAAGCAAAATGCATATTTCGAAAAACAAACCAAACGCTAGACTTGCAATGGTATAAATCTGGGATGTTACTGAGCGGGAATCGTCCGTATAGCTCTCTCGCTGATGTTACTTATCAATGGTCGTTAAGCGCTGCCGACAACGGCGCAAAGTTAACGTGTGTCGCCAACGAAACCTCGACATGCGATGTTGGACCAGTGGAGATTTATTTCAAGCCCAGACCGGCGATGGTGTCTGCGATCGTAGAAGTTATTGTCGGCGAACTGGCTGTGTTCAAAGTTAACGGCGATTGGAACCCAGCACCCTCTTTGTACTCCTGGTCGGTAAATAACATGGACGTTGGCAATAATAGCTTGCCACCAAGATTTTCCAACAATGGCTCGACTTTCACAATTTTCGACACGCAGCCGCAGGACGATAATGCGTCGGTGTCATGTGATGTCAGCAATTCTGTAGGCAATGCGCGCGCACTCGCCAAGCTGCGCGTGCGCCCCTCTAAAGTACAAACAATTTACACATCACCAAAAACAACCGATATCGGAGTAACTTCGATTAGGACAGTTGACTGGGTCACCCCTGCTGTGAGTCCGCGCTATGAGAGAGGTCTTTCACCTCTTGCAATCGTTCTAATCGTGGAAGCTTCGACGTTTTCACTCGTGATTGCGGCCGTCATTTTGTACTTTGCGATTTTGCTGAAGCCCAAGATGTGGTGCAGAACAAACGACGTTGGACAAAGCCAGGAACATTAACTTCTTTTTATTTTACAAGAAAAAAGAGCAATATATTGCTAGTCGTTGAATTCAAACATCATTTTGCCAGTTGTAATTCTTCCTTTGGGAAAAGATTACCCTAGTGCATTTTCCTCCAATAACTTTTCTGATATTTTTTCTGGCTATTCAACATGGTCGCAAATAAAACGAATCCACATAACTGTGAATGCATTAAAATTACAATGCGTCTTGTCTGAAACAAAAAACAAACAAAAAATAATTAGCTGTAGTGTAATTAAACAGATCATCATATGAATGCATTCAAGATGCATTCTCCTCCTTCAAGTCTTACAAGGCTTGAAAACTTTGCGATGAAATCCTCAGTTTTACTCATCATCTTATAAGTGAAATATAATGTATTCTACGACGAGGAAAGGTAACATTTTAATTGCATAACATAGGATTTGAAGGGAAACTTTAATCTCATCAAGAGTAACCGAATTTCGAATATTCCAAACTGTGTATTTTACAAAGGAAGTAATACAGTAAATAATGTCAGATGTTGCATTATTATCATTTTAGATTCCTGCAATTGATATTTTTATCAAAGTTGTATTTTCTGACAAAGAAAGAAATATATTTCTCCCAGATTTCTTTTACATATTTACATTCAAATAAGATGTGTTCAAGTGTTTCTTCTTTGCCACAAATATGGCATTTCCCATCACTTAAATTGAAACTTTTGGCCAAACTACCTGTGACTAGGCCTCTATGGAAAATCTTCCAATTTAAATCATTTATTGAATTGCTAACAATTCCCGTTGAATTAAGACGACCTATGTTGATCTTTTTTTTTTGAAAAAGATAAATTTATTTCAACATAGTCACAAATAAAACAAATCTACATAACTGTGAATGCGTTAAAATTACACTGCGTCTTGTGTGAAAAAACAAATAATTAGCTGTTTGATTACAAAGATCATCATATGAATGCATTCAGGATGCATTCTTCTCCTTCAAGTCTTACAAGGCTTGAAAA
>LD354389.1:0-81780 GCA_001465055.1 Ptychodera flava
GGTTGTGAAACAAAACGCTGTAGATGCAAAAAACATGACGCTCTGTGTGGGCCTTGATGTACTTGTAGAAACTGTTTAAATACAAAGGCTAGCAATACTGAAGACACTGTCACTGATAGAGACACATTAGAAGCCACAAATGAGTTATTGCTAGAGGAAATGAATGTAGATAGTGAGGATGATGAAGTAGAAATAATTTTAGAAGAGGAGGAAGAATATGATCTGCCTGAAGAATATGTTGTAGAGTTGGAAGGAAGAGACATATATGGAATAAATAGTACTAGTGAAGTTGAAAATGAACTGGATTGTGAGAACAGTGATGTGGAGTAAGCTCTGCAAGCTCGGTATCTTTAAAACATGGTCTAGACAACACACTGAACCCCCTTAAAAATATACAAATACAAAAATTAAAAAAAAATAAGAAAGAAAAAAGAACAAAAAAAGGCGGTTTAAACAAGTAATGTATTGAGCAGTTCATCAGGTCCAAATATTTGCAATGTAAAACATGCGTCAGCTGATTGGAAAACGCAACAAAAAAAAAACAACACAAAAATACAGTGAACGGAAATATCACTACAATATTTTAATCCTGGTTTATATACTGTATTTAACAATATTCGCCTGAAGAAATGTTCCATGATAGTTTTAATCAAGCACGGAAAAACTCATGCGAATCACAGTTAAAATAACCGTGTGCGAATGATCACAGCTTCACTGTGCAGTGTGTACAGATTCGCTATAGCGCTGTGACCGGCCTCCATACAGTATGGGACGAATTCTGGTCCAATGAAGCTAGGGGGTTCAAAATTGGCACACGCATTTCTTTTCTATAGGTGCCACGACCTGTAAAGTTTCACGACTGTTCACAACATGTAAGGCTCCTTAGCTGCTCCGTAATCAAGACCAAACATGGAAACACAAGTTTAGTGGACCGTCGAGTCAGACTGAACAAGTTCGAAATCCTTGTATCTGAAATTTATTCAAGCCGTAAATCACTTTCATTGCCAAAAGTAAATATCCGAGAAAACAATTACCTATCAATTAGAGATTCCAAAGTCCTAGAGAGTGTATTCCAAGTCCGTATTTTGAACACGGTGTATCCAGGATGACATGGCTCCCGCCATATTTGTTTTGAAGGCAAAATGACGTCATTTTTTATAGACAGCGCCCCCACAGTTTGCCCCCTCCTCTCAGACTGTTAGACTTTATTTTGTACTGAAAGTGCTTGTAAACTAACACGACTCATCACCCACTGCTTGCAACAAGCGATAGCCCTTTCAGTGTATAATTTCTTTCTTTTTTCATGCGCTCTGCAATTCCAAACATGTGCTAAATTCACAAAACACATGCAAAATATTTCAACTTTGCACTAATGTAATAAAATTCGCAGAAAATAGTGCGTGAGTTGGATTTCTTTGCTACGGAATGTGAGGCATGGGTATTTTACACAAAGTGTGTGCTTTAATTATTAAAATCAGAATAAGTCAGCGGAACCTGGACAGATTGCCGGATTTTCATCTGTTGAGAGTGAACGAATATCTCTTAAAGACCGTGTCCCAGATTTCTGGTAAAAAACCTGAAAGTGGAGCTGAAGGTGAAAGGTTGAAAAGGCCGATAAATTATGCAAAAATCGTCAAGATGACATTTCGAAGGGTTATTGTGCGAAAACAAAAGCGAATATCAAAAATCAAAGACATTGCTTTTGCCCAGCATAGCTGCTATTGATTGCTGTAAGCAGATTACCAAGTTTCGTGTTTTTGTACTTACACTTAAAAAAAAACAAAAAAACAACCTAAAAACAAGTTTTTCGAGTGAAAAAACCGTACCTACCATTTAGAAAAAATAACAATTTTGAACCCTGCTGTGACCACGCTGATAAAAAAGTACCACATGTTTTGTGTGTGACCTTTTCTTCTAAGTGAAAATGTTGATTGAAAATACGTGTCAATGAACCTGGGTTGCATCCTTAAGGAAGCAAGAATAAAAATATGCGAGCAAGTGATGTAAATACTTTTATAAAGTTTTATTCGTACTGCTATATATTAAATCATGCTTTACAATGAACAAGTTACGACGCTGTACAAACTCCAAGTTTTCTCAATCCGCTTACAAATTCTTTTCTGAGATGGTCGATCACTGTCTTCAACCAGACGCCTGTATTTCGAACGATTTTTGGCAGATCTGATAACTTTGTGTGGTTATTTTTCATAATACAAATAAAAATCATTCTACACACTCCAGCTTATGTTTTACGTCTACAATAGTCTGAACTTTATCTTAAACATTTTCCAATTTGCAAAACCCCATGTCAACATCTTAATATTTAAAGTGTTTGCCCCATTAAGTGGAACGGCCCATTCCCTTCAAATGAGTGGAATGGTCCAGCAGCGAAATAATATATACAAGTGACACGGCTGCCATCACTCCTAAGCAACAAAAGTAAGGCCGACTTCTATCGATTTTGTCACTACTTTTGAAATGCCGCTAGGAAACCAGTCACAACCAAAGTACGCATACATGATAAGGGGGTTATTACACAACGTTTTGTCAATATCGCGTCGTATTCTCAAAGATGTGTCGTTGCTTTGACTCATGTTGGCACAAATCGTCAAATACGGAAACATCACATGAATAAAAAACCCTAAAAACCACAGACTTTAAATATTGAAAACCTACCATTTACGCTTGTCATGGAAACTTTGACATCACAGAAAGGCCCAGTCCATCCATATTGACATTCAAGTTTGAACGGAACGTCCACACACACCTTTCCGTTTGGATACTTGCACTTCTGTTCTCTGCATCTGAAATTATTCATACAGTACGTTTTTCCATGCTTTGCATCGTATAAAGAATAAAACTTAGATGTTCGTACAATGAAACATTTTTTTCGGGAAGAAAAATATCGATAGCTGTATAGAATAGCAAGATACACTTTTTACTCTAGTTCATTAAGAACCAAGTATGTTGTATATACGTCATATTTATAGACAGGGATAGGCAAAAGCTATTGCTTTAAACATGTGCAGTCTAATCTTTGTGGTTTTGCCATTATCAACGGGTGCTACTAAGTTCAGGGTGCAAGGGTCAGAAAATCTTACCTGACAACGTCAGGACAACGTCCGCTGATATGATCGCAAGACATGGCACAGTTACATTCTGGACAGGTTTCTTTGCAACTGCTGCCATAGAAACCAGGTTCACATTTATCATTACAGTATTTTCCAGTCCATCCAGTTTTGCAAGACAAGCAGCTATTTACTTCACACAGTACACAATTTTTAGGACAAGAAATCTCACAACGCTGACCAGTCCACCCAGCCTCACATTGGCAAGAGCCACCTACATGATTACAGTTACCTTGTTCACAATGACTGCTACATATCTCTGAACACTTATTACCGTAAAAACCCGCATCGCATTTTTTATCACATCTGTCACCTTGCCATCCAGGTGAACATTCACAATCGCAATTTTCATGGAAACACGTGTTTCCGTTGTAACAATGCAAACATTTATCCTCACAATATAAAATACCATTTGATTTAACTAATCCAAAATCGCAATCAGTGCAATTTGAACCAACCCACCCGAATGAACATTTACACTGTTCAGAAGGATCATTACCACAGTAAGCTCCATTAAAGCAAGAACACTGTTTATCACAATCTTCACCATAGTAACCAGGTCTACAAGAACAGATACCATTTAATGAGTCACATTGTTCAGTGCTTGAACAATTACAAGGCAGACATGAGTCTCCATAAAAACCGTCCTGACAGATACACTCCCCAGTCTTACTATCACATCTACTACTTTTAGGACATTGGCATTCGCTCTCGCATAATTTTCCATAAAATCCATTAGCACAAGAACATGAGCCATCAGACATACAAGTAGCCCCATTTAGACAATTACACGAATATTGACAACTGCTTCCAAAATATTGTGCTGAACAATAACAGAAACCATCAACTTTGCTACACGTGCCGCCATTGTCACAGGTGCAGTTTCCCCTGCAGAAAGGGCCGAACGATCCGTCGGGGCATTCTGTCACAAAGTAAAAGAACAGACTGTAAGACGATTAGCTAACATTGCGTCAGACGGCACTATAACAATAGAAATGGATACATGCAGGAGAATTACATACTCAAGCAGATTAGTCGAACAATGACTCATTGTTTTCTACAATCAAAAAGTAATATTAAATATTTCTTGCCATTACAAATAATAAGAGGAAACTAATCTTTAAGGAAAATTTTAGAAGTTTATTTCCTTAACACTGCGTCACAACCTTCTGTTAATCATTGTATATTACAACCTTATTTCGGAGTATACATCATATGAAGTTGCGTCATAACAGAACACATAACTTACCAATGCAATTCTCCGTCGGGTCTAGATAATTGCTTTTGATATAGCCATCACAGCATCTGAATACACTAAAAGAAAATATTATGCATCGCAGTTCCATTTAAGTATAAGATATAGATCCGTCGGCTGCTATCATGTGTGCCCTATATAATCAGTTTGCCAACTCTCTGCTTAACCCTTTGCACCCTGACCCCCTGGGGACCTATGACGTCATGCGGACATTGATTTCCGAGCCGGGTTCAAAAGGTTAAATCATGTTCAATCAGCCGAACGTAAACATATTGTCAACACGGTATAAATTACTCCCGATAAAAATTCTGGATGTAATGATTGTATTGCTTACAATCGAGTCAAGCTCCTGAAAAGACTAGAATCGTTCTTGAAATCCTTAAAAACTCTGACAAATAGCTTCTAACATGACACAACATTAACAATATTATCTGTACTTGTCGACAAGTCACACATAGAAAACTTATTTATCCATTACAATCTTACCTGGACCCGGTACGTCTTTTGAACCAAACACAAGCATGAGGATCGTCTGGCCTAGCCTGTCCAGGGATTGTGGCATTATCACTGCACAGAATCAGTCTTACTGCTACAGCAATCAATAGTGACTGTAGCTGACAAACCTTAGTAACCATTATACAGATAATGCAGTGTTGATGGCCCTGGGAAAGACCTTTCCAAAAGTTATCTATAATAAACCTGACACAAATTGTCGCATTGTATAATTTGAACAAGATATGAATTGAAAATACTCTCGTGTTTCATTATATACTGCGGTTATGTGTAAATTCGAACCTTTGCCACATGTTCCAACTTCATTGAAAGTTTTATGATCAACATAATGAACATAATACACCAAATATTAATTCTAAAGGTCATTAAATATTCAAATATGTAATTACCTGAAATAAATATAATTAATTTATTTGACTGCTGCCATTGTATTACCATTTTATATTGCAAGTGTAATTGCCTTTGGTCAAGCCCTTCAAGCTATATATGCCAAACTATGAAATCTCATTAGATATGCATATTACAAATAAGGTGACATGAAAATGCGAAATGACTTCCAATGTAGTTATAACCTTGTATAATCATAAATGTTCATAGCATGTTTTGCCAACTTTGATCAAGTGAATCCAAGTATATATCCCTAATTTGGAAAACACAAATTAGGAACACACTTAAATATTCTCATTAAAAATGAAAATTAGAAATTTGCTGAAGCAAAAGTGTAAAAATGACGTTTAATAATGTTGTGTCATAGTATCTTTAAAGTATATAGCAAGTTTCGTTAACTTTGGTCCTGTCAATTCAGTTAAATATCCCTAATTAGGAAAGTTCATTCAATATGCAAATTGGGAACTTGCTGAAGTAAAAATGCTTAATCACTTTCAATAATGTTGTATTATAGTATTTTCAATATATAAAGCATGATTCATCAACGTTTCTCGAGTCAATTTAGATATATATCCCTAATTAAGAAAGTTCATTAAATATGCAAATTAGGAATTGGCTGAAGTAAAAAATCTTCATGGCTTTCATGGCTTTCAAGAATGTTGTATCATAGTATCTTTCATATATGTAGTAAGTTTCATCAAATTTGGTCGAGTCAATTCAGATATATATCCCTAAATAGGAAAGTTCATTAAGTATGCAAATTAGGAATTGGCTGAAGTAAAAATGTTTACTGACTTTCAATAATGTTTATTCATAGTATCTTCAATATACCAAGTTTCGTCAATTTGATCCAGTCAATTTAGATATATTTGGCTAATTAGGAAATTTTATTAATTGTACAAATTAGCAATTATCTTTCACGTCAACACTTAATATCTTTCACGGCTGATATATCTTGGTGTTATCAACATTTGTAGCAAATTTCAACAAATTGTGTGCAGTCGTTCTCAATGTATATCCGTTTTTTCTAATACCATAACTTTTGCAATGAGCAAAAAGTAAGCAAGCCGCATCCACCAAAAACTAATCATTTCTTGCCACCTGTAAACTGAATTTATGTACCAGATTTGATTCAGATCTGATGAGCTGTTTTTGAGATATCGAGCGCAGAGACAGAAAGACAGACACACAGACAGACAGTCATCGGTGCAACATAAGCTCACGTGTGTGAACATATGAGCTAAAAACCCAGGTCAATATTTATATCATCAGCTCATCTAATCTTTTACTTTCGAGACTCATACTACCTTTACTCGATATCAAGAAATGTCAGAATAAACAATCACATAAGTATAATCCTGCTAAAATTATAAATCAATGGCTTTTTTCAATGCCACAGGTTCAAAGCGTGTACCAAAATACGACGACAAACGTAATATAGACACCCGTCGCTCTCTACGGATCTGACTATACTTAGGATAACGAGATGGCTAGCAAGTTCAATAGAACAAATGCTTCAACGTTCATCAGCCGAGTGCTTACTTCTTCAGTTTCTATATGTTATTCGATTTTGATAAATTCGATACACAGGGACTAAACATAGGCAAGGAAACATGGTAGCTAGAGCTCCTAATATCATGTGTTATTGGCCGTCTCTTGGGAGAAAAAACGCCTCTTTCCTAACGGAAACATGATTATGGTTATAGAAACTGGGGTGTCAATAGGGCATTAGTACTTTGTCAATGGTATTTGTCGATTTCACTTTAAGTTTGTCCAAGTTTTGCCTAACATTTATATAAAGAAAAAAATCAGATCGTCACCCATGGAACGCGGACAGCGAGCCTTTTCGTTTTAATATATAGCGTACTTTTTTCTGTACTTAATGTAAGCAAAGATATGATCACCACTCCCCATGAAGCTTACAATCAAAACCAAAGCTCAACTATCACCTCATGGTGTGTTTTTACATTCTTTCCTCTGGACTCTAATGAAAAATCATATTGTTTCCCACTGATTTATTTAAGGAGGCAATACTTGAAAATCTGAAAATCTGAACACTTCCAGTTTGTTTTCACAATGATTTCGCATCATTCATTTTACCATATCGGATTAAATTGATGCAAAATCTACCGAAGGAACACGTTTGTAATTAATCAGGTGGCATTATCGCCTGGCAGGTTATCTTATCACCCTAGCACGTTGTAATTCAAAGCTATTTTGTAATCCGTTGTAATAGGTTCAGTCGTTTTATGTCAAAGTTCTTAAATTGAATGCCATTTACTGGCTTTTGCTCGTAAGTATGTTTATCATAATTATTATGCAAAATAAGCTGTTGAGAAACCAGACTTAATGTATTTTAATCGTTAGTGGAAGCAGAAGAAATTATTCACAAAACGAAGGTGATGTAAAGTTGTCATCTAAGTTCATTTTAACGAAATAAGGTTTGTTTATTGCCACGCTTTACCACTTCTTGTGCGAGGTTTTTACTGTCTTTTCTCCATCACAATACATCAAAGGCAAACATGGCACCAATCTACACACACAGACAGACACACATACAGACACAACTACACACACACATCCGGTCAACTGATCAATTTCGATGCAGCCGCATCATTGCTCACTCTTGTAAGTATTATAAATTAACCTGGCGTATATGTTCTTATTTTGAATGCAGTATAAACTACACAATTGGTCATTGTCTTCAGTTTTTATCAGTTGGTATTAAAGATACTATTAATACAGAGCTGAATCATAAACTTTGTTATCAATATAAAACAAAACATATTTATCGTCAAAAACTTTTGGCACATGCAACGCCCGATACAATAATCCGTAAAATTGTCATTGGATCTAGGTCTAGATTTGACTGCCAAGCATTATGAATTGCCCTTACGGGAAGATTATTGACAAATAAAAGTTAAAATATCACTATTTCATTTTTTTCGATATATTCGGTCGAATTTGACGTTTTTTGTATGTATTAGCAATACAATTTGTACGTTCGTCTCCTGCGTTGTGTGGTCACACATGAGCAAGCATTTAAAGTTGCACTGTGGACCAGAATTGACCTTCATATTTCGGCGATTTAACTTTCTAGAAAAATCCAAAATAATTTCCTTTGCAGATTCGATCATTAACAGGAACACAGGGATGACTGTAATTGAGTAAATTGATTTAATTTCCGAATAAATTGCTGTTTTGGCAAGTATTGTTTGC
The DNA here is from genome assembly GCA_001465055.1 of Ptychodera flava. Classification (NCBI taxonomy): domain Eukaryota; kingdom Metazoa; phylum Hemichordata; class Enteropneusta; family Ptychoderidae; genus Ptychodera; species Ptychodera flava. The sequence goes on from LD354389.1 coordinate 8,503, forward strand.
GAGAGTAAAGCACAGAATTTGAAACGTCATTTTTACTATTTTTATATATATGCATGCGTATTTTGTGCATGGTAACGGTTTGCGAAATCGCCACATTGTGTCGACACGCCGCGCCAAGCCTTCCCACGGGCAAGCGGTCAGGAAGGCCTCTGCCGGCGCCCTGGGTCTCTGCTGACTGATTCAGCCTAGTACAAAGGATGCAATCAGCCAAAAATGTCGGCAAATTATAAGCTATAAACATTGTTTGGTCAGATTGAAAGATGGAACCAGAAAAAGAGTGACAAGTGACTACTGCACCACGTCAGGGATGCAGACTGTGTGACAACGTGTCTACAGTTTCTCGCGTGTACTATTATGCTTTTCGCCGCCGAGCCACTGGCCGAATGCTCGAGGGCGAGTGCGAAAGCCCGAGATAATTTTTAGACGCACTGACAACAGCTGAAGCGGCTGCCGGCAGTCTGCGTCGATAAAGGGCCCAGCGTAGTTTTTAATCGATTGATACCGGCAAGAAGTCAATCATAGTCCCTTGAGAAAACGAAGGTCTGTTGCATCTGCCAGTGCAGTTTCATTAATATCAGCATGGCTTTTTTGCTACCACGCCCCAGCCATTTCACCTCGTCTCGGTGTAGTCTCAATGATATCCTGAGCAAGCCTTTCGGGAGTTAAATGTGATTTTGATGACAACTCAATCAAAAGTTTGAAGTCCATTTAACTTAATATGTGGCGAGTGCACACATAATTCAAAGTGGCGTATGTATGTGATGATCAACTTCGCTAGCTAGTGGCATGAGTGGTGTTTCATCGGGCGAGGACCCTATAGTCCCTCATCTAATATGCAACGCTGACCTAACAACACCGTGCGGACCTGACGATGTGTAATGTGAACCTGGCCGTAGTCCTTCCGCAAGGAAATAATTGATTATTCAATAGAGCTAAAAAATCACTTAGACCATTAGCATTCATTCATAACGTGGAATCCTTCAGGTCAAATAGGCATTTTTTCGAAAACAAAGAAAACTGCAGTCTCCATCATCAATGGTCTCATTTACGACGCGTCAACACGCTGACATGGCCAAGCAAGACCAGATTGAAGGGCAAGGCAGTCAGTTGCCTATCTTCTGCAGTGACGGATGTTATTTGACTGTACAAAGCTATCAAATAAATATAGTGCAGATAACTCGCCTTTTTAATATAAAAAATGTAACAGCATGCATAGAGGACAGGATTGCCGAAACGCAGGCACGCGGTGAACACAACTAGAAAGGCGTACTTGGACGCTCGATCGAATATACACAGTACTATGCATATGGTGCGGGGCTGGTGTATCACTGAGAAAAATCGATCACACAATCAACTTTAGAGCTGTGCTTTATCATATCGACATATGTATATTTCCGAAACATTATAACTTAAAGTTAGGCAAACGCAAAATTCTCTATGATTTATTCATTATATATATAAAGTTCTGTTATTGTGTCAACATTACCCTTCCAATGTGCACTCTATGGAGACGTCATCAATCTTTGTGGTACTTTTCACGTTACACGTGCACAGCAGAAAAGCCAAAGTTTTTGTTTTGAAAGTTTCTTAACAAAACAGCTTTTCTAGGCGGCCGCATTGTATCTAAATGAACTTGTTTGTGTGCCGGGATTGGCTAGAGGTTTAGCTAGAAAGAGTACTTAACCTAGTATAGTCTATTTGCTTTACGATACTGTGTATGTTCAGCATGAAGTACAGAAAAGTTCTCTTCTTCCACTGTGAATTAGCAAAACGGACATGTTTCGAACACATCACTTGTCCTTCATCAGTGTCAGTGTCCATCTATGGTGACATCCTGAAAGTCAGTGGACAGTTGAATGTCCACACTTAATACATTTTGGTGACAATGAAACATTTTCACACCTCGAGTTTGTTCACACCTCCAGCTGTTTAAATGCCTGCATTTGGATCTTTCTGTCAGAGCAAGTGTGGACACATATGAAGGACAAGTGATTTGTTTGAAACATGTCTGTTTTTCTTATTCACAGTGGAAAAAGAGAACCTTTCTGTACTTCACCATTTGCTTTAATTTTTACAAATGAAAAGACAATTTTAATCCATATTGCAACTTTAACATAAGCTGCTTTTAATTTCGAAACCGTTTTATTGAAGGAAAATGCACAAATATGTAGTTAATGGGGCATTAATATGGGAATCAAGTTTTTGCACACTTCGGAAACAAACAACGGCCATCTGTGGTAAACAGATTTCTCTTTTTATTACATGGTACGAGACCTCCTGTCACTCAATGTTTTTACCGTCGTCACATGGTGAAACAGCATTCCGTCGCTGGCTGCCAAAATATAGTTGATTCAGGTTTTTAATTGCAATTCTGCCGTGTACTTGACAAGTTCTGACGCCTAATCCAGCACAGAAGGGTAACGTATCTATTGCCTTTGGAGTAAACTGAATGTCAACAATTAGTTCTGATTTTCAAGAGATATTAAATACCATGATGACCTTCTTCTAGAAAGTGAAGTGGTCAGATTTACTGACATACACAAGTCAGAATTTCTCGGTAACTAGTAATTGCTGTGCTCCGGTTCCCCCCAAAATTTCGAAGCTCATTTATATTTTATTGTGCTGCATTGCGGCACAGATTGTAAATCGTTTATGAAGATCTAAATTCTGTTGAAGTATTAGTTTGAGATAAGTAAATGCATTTTATGTGAACGCTGTATATTGGAAAAAAACGTGATTGATGAATCACATATATTACACCCAAATTATCGGTTGCATTCGTTCTTTCGGATATTTTCTGAATCAAAGCGATAGTAGAGAGTTGCGAATGAGCCTTTATTACGCTTTATGCATTGGAAATTGAAAAGAGCAAAAAAGTGCGAAATAACGATTTATGAAAAGTGCAAACATTTATTTTGCAATGAAAGAAACATATACCTAGGACCATAACTCAGGCAACATTATGTAAAGCTGTCGTACCCTGTCCAAAGACAAAAACAATCAGTTGCTTTGTATTTCATCGAAGTATGACTCTGAACCAAGTTAGGAAATAAGCGGGTACTTCTCCATGCTTTCCAGCTAGTGTGACCCAGATGTTTGTGAGCAGTGCTGATATAACTGGCTTTGTATGTGGAGCGGATCATGGAAGTGACTCTACCTATATTTCCATTTCAATAACCTAAAACATCATACCCCACGTTGTCCTATATCACAATATTGTCCCATTCTGAATGTATAGAAAACCTTGCAGATTTCGCCATTTGCGCACTATTTTCAAAACTCAGGAAAGTATGTGACAGTGCCCTCGTGATGAGTTGTGGCATGCAAAACAATAACTTCAAATTTTCTGCTGTAGGCTATTTAACATGATATTGCTAAGGAAATTAAAGAAAAGCTTCCCATCAGTTCATTCTTTACATAAAGACGAAACAAAGAAAAAATATCCATGTACGTCGTTATCTTGTATAACTTAGTTTTTGAAATCTATATGTGTAAGTATAAGAATAAATGTTACCGCGATCATCACCCGAGATGTTGAATTCAATGCCAAATAATGTCATGTAATGAAGAATATAGAAAGCGGGTGTAATGAAAGACAAAAAGGTAATATCTTTTAGGCAAATTACCTAGTTATTATTCCCTGATTTTTGTTTGTTCAACGATAGAAATAATTTACGAAATGATCGTGTCACAACGTGTCGAACTCGAGTGGTAACATGATCGTTGTGTCTTGAGTATTTTCTCTGCTGAACAAAGAAAATAAACATATTTAAAAATAATATTTTTGTATATTGGTCAAATGAAGAAGCTTAGAAATATTTCCATTTGTAAAACAAAGGGAGTTTTCTTGAACGTTTGGTTATAGAAACCTTTGGATTACTGTTGCAATAATATCAATACGTCTCTTGCAAGTTGTCAATCATTATTTCTAGTGGTCGGCCGCATGAGCGAGGAATGGCGCTCACGTTTGCCATGTTTTGGTACGTAGCAAAGACGATCGCTTTGTCTATACGGACATTCCGCGAAAGTATACACGGTTTTTTAAAGATTCCCTGGACCTAAACTTGACCTCAGACAAGGTTATGCTATTTTTCAAGAGAAAACAATATCTTAATGTCGATGGTGCAGACACTTTATTGACTGTCAAGCTAGCTTAAATGCTTTGGAAAGTCATGGTAATGCAACCGGCTTCGAAGTTGTCGTTTCCGAAGCTAAGCTAGTGGCCGTCACACATCACTTTACCACGTTTTTGTTATGGAGACTGTAAGCCTACAGCGTGCAATTACTCATATGCGTCGAAATGTCATGCTGTCCAGTCTAAATGTACAGAGATAAACCTCCATACTAACGACAAAAGTAAATTTGACATATGTCTGTGTTTTGTAAAATTGTAATAATTATAACAGTTTGCTTATTTTTAGGATTTTTTTACATTCAACAAAAATTTCTATCGCGGGGGAAATACCGGCAACCTTGTTGATAATTTACATTGACAAGCACATCACCGATTGACGAAAAAATCCGACGAACCAACCCTGACAGCATTGACGCGTATTGTTGAACCGTATAATTAGAATGACAAGAGGTTAAATCTGGTGTTTTTTCAAGAGATAACAAGTAAGGCTTTTCCATGTGATATTCGATGACACTGTGTATCAGCTGAAATGACAATTAGCGTTATTACAATGCCCCTTCAGCACTGTTTTTCATAAGTAAAATGTCCAAACAGTTCAATAAAGGAAACTTTGCCCCCTACCTTAGCAAAGTAAGACTGTGAGTTCTCAGAGGTAAACTGGTCACTATTTCTGTCACAACTGTGGCAACAGTCATTATAGTGGTTAGACTTTTGAGCAAAGGAAATTGCAGTAATAAAAGCTGATTTCACCCGATTATTTTCACCGGAATGAAATAAGCTGTTTTCTAACCAATTGAGAGGAAGGACAAAAGGGTCAACTCATGACGCTAACATAGACAACACGGCAGGACATTAGGCAATACAGTGCGAACTATTGAAAGTGAAATGCCACAATCATGCCTTATCTACCAAAGCGTTTTGCTTCTCCTCGAGGTCCAGACAGAGGATGTCTACCGGGACATGGCCAGACGCCGAACCGCGATGACATGTCCGACTACCAACATGATAATTTCTTCCAAAGCAAAGACAACCAAAAGGTGCTTGGCAAGATGAAAAACGAGTGCGCTGGGCACCCGGTTGCCGAGTATGTGGGCCTGCATCCCAAGATGTACTCAATCCAAGAGGCCGAGGAGTAGTCATCAAGAGGGCGAAGGGCGTGAAAAGAAGTGTGCTGATGCGGCTCATTCACCATGAGCAGTTCAAAGAGGCCCTCTTCAGAAGGAGGAGCTTACACCACGGCATAGACATGCTGCTTTCCGTGGGGCACCATATCCATGCACAGTTCTTGAACAAGGTTTCTCTGTTCTCCTTAAACAGCAAGCACTGGATCACCGAAAATGGGGTTGACACCCGCACCCACAGTAGCATAAAAGCTGACGAAGCAGCTTCATCAAAAAAGGTGGCAAGGGCAATCAGACGCCGAGAAAGTGAGGGGCTTGCCTAAGAGGCTGTGCTGCATCTATGACAGCTATTATATCTTTTAGTCTAATAGGGAGATGGTCGAGTTATAGCTAAATCACATGTGCATGCTTGTGCAACCTGGCTATCCAGCTACCAACAACAGGGTAGATGTGGAGGAATCACTGCACTGCTGGGGATGTGGTCCAAGAGGATGGAGACCTCGCTGGTGCCTGTGTTCTCGAGGATGAAAGGCGTTTCCTCCCCAGCGTCCATCTGGGCCATCCAAGCAACCTCTGCAAGCATGGTACGGTAAATCTTCATCTTTGTGTCGGAGTCAAGGAGCCTCCTTCTCTGGGCGATGTACGCCCTCTGCATGTCAACGGGGTGCCAGGGAGGGACGAGAGCCTCTACAGAGGTTGGTTCGATATCCATAGGTATTGGGGCATAGGGCTCGACAAATCTGAGCATGCTTTGTCTACTTTTTCAATCTAATGATTGCCGAAGTCTCACGCATCTGTCTGCGAGTGTCTTGCTCATGAGAGACCTAGAGAAATACGGCAAGTAGGCTGAAATTCAGCAGCAAGTAGGCTGAAGACAGTCTTCCACTTACAGCTATGTCGTGGCAAATATCTTCAAAGACAACACGCCGCCTGACACAAATGACTGCAAGTGTCTTGCACTTGACAGACAGAGAGTTAAACAGCAAGGCAGCAACAAGTCTAGCAGCAACTGGCTTGCCCCAATCAAAGGAGAAAGCCCAGCGCGACAAAAATCAATTACCATATTCTCTGTCCACCTCTGGGCGTGTCGTAATCTTGAAACTTTGGCTAATTCGCCATAAGAGGGATGCACATTGCCATCGGTGAAGGTGGTCGCGTTTAGAATCGCCCCGACAAGTGTTATCCCAACCGCCCCTGCCGCAATATGCGCTCAAAGAGTGGGATATTTCTGAAAAGGTTTTTGTGCTAACGCACGTCTTTCATTGCAACAGCTGCTGCCACAGCTCCAAAGAGTTTGAGGACTCATTTCAAGGTAGGTTTACCAGGGTCACTGATCCGTGTCTACATGGATTGCCGCGTCTATTGAGTAGAAAACGGTCAACCCTGTCAGCAAAGCCTCTTCGTACAAAGTGATAACAAGTGTCTTCGTGTCCATTGTGCCATAAATATGTAAATATAGATATTGACTGATTATTGATTGAATTTTTCCGTTTTGTAAAGATAATGCTGTGGAGCAGGAGGTAAAATGAGGATAGGGGAGGATACATGAAGATATAGGCGAAGCATAAGAGTTATTGTTATTCTCCTGTACAATCATATGAAGATAGTAAATTTATGATAATTTTCAGTCCCATGGTTTGAAAGCTTGAAGCGAGCGGCGTTCTCTTTGGAATTGGTGTCTCGTAGGATAGCAAGGTCTGGCAAGTCACATAAAACATATGCTTCAACTCGAAAAGTTATCCTCACTTGCGACACTTACAACAGAAATCAATTACAGCTGTAAATTCATGGTACATGGGAAACACTTGCCAGATTTTCCAATACCTTTAATTGAAAAAGAATGTCAAACGAAAGTCTTTAAGATGGGATGAACGTTAATGATCTAAATAGATCTAGTTATACTTGTTTACCTTGCTTCGTCGGTAAAGGTGGCCAAAGTGGAAGGGGAAAATAATATATATATTTACCATATAATTTTACAGCTATGGAGAAGTGTGAAATGCCTTCGATCAAGAGACCAACATAAATTGTACAGTAAACAAAATCGCACACAATGACACAGTTAACTTGATAAGACACCGCATGCCAAACTCAGATATATAAAGTACGACCAATTTAGCGGAAAGATAAAATTTCACAAGATATAAGCTCTGAAGAACGCAGACTAAGATAACTTAGGAGAAACGGAAACGAAACTCCAATAAACGACAATCACCTTTCAACTCCCATATGGTTTTACATTAGTTTACATAGAGCACTGTCGTTAAATCACATCTGCATTTTTCCTGTCTGTGAGTTTCTCTCTCCCTCCATCCCTCCCTCTCTGTCTCCCTCCCTCCCCCTCTCTCTCTCTCTCTCTCTCTCTCTCTCTCTCTGAATATGACTATGCAAAAGAGTTGAATACACAGGGGATTATGCTATATTTTATTTTGATTCTACTAGAATACTTTGGGATCCAGAGGGAACCATCGTTTATCCTTGTGCTAGATTCCAAGAGCTGGATGTTGTCAGATATCCCATGGATTATACTGTATATTGTAAGAATCCGTTAAAATGGATTCAGGTGAAGCCCTCTCGAAGCTGAACATTTCACATAGTGTTAAAGTTTATACGCATACGACTCCTTAGATGTGATGCGGACTGTTCTCTACAGAGATTCTTTTAAATTCTGACAGTGGCAAATCATTGTCTATAATGTGTCTCAAACTCGTTTCTTAATGCATACATTATGATTGGATAATTAGATTTAGCTAATCATCGATACGAAAAGCTCGTATTATGTTACATTTTTTCAATATGAGTCTTAATGTAATTCTTCTTCGTTTGCCTAAATCTTTGGTATTTTTTCAGTGTGCTCTTCTATGCAAATACGATTGTTGGCTTCTTTCTGCTTTCTAAACTGTGTCTCATTGGTTTTTGGAGGTTTATAAGAAAATGTGTCAGCTATTTGCGTTCCACTCAAGATCAAACTTTTGTAAAATATAGTTTTAGCGCCACGATGAAGTGTTAAATACACGGTGCAGTTGCTGCAAGACACCGATTTAAACTAATTCATTTTCATATGGTACACTTTTCAAAAAGATAATACTAAGGATTAGTCTTATCTCTCATTTGTTTCTCTTTTTGGTGTACATGTTTACACACTAACCCCTATCAGAATAGTTTGCTTACTTGTAGAGCTGAAATTTAGTAAAGCCAGCTTATTACTTATACTAAGTGGCACAGGTAACAATTCGGCCTGTTTCTTCATATAACTTTGTTTTGTTGAAATGTAAATTATAATAAGCAATAAAAGTACTGTTTGGTATTAATTTGAAAGGCGTTGTCTTTATGATCTTTAGATATCTGATAAGCTGGTCTTTACCTACTGGGTCATCAGTTTCTACATAGCTTGTGACAAAGCGACATACTTTCAAAAAAACAACTGCAGTAAATTTCCAAAATGACCGATCATAAAACCCTTTCGTCGTAAGACCTAGGTCACTGAATTTACGGGCGACAAAAATTATTATTATATATTATAAGAGAGACAAATTGTCAACCAGTGTGTAACAAGGGACACAATTTTTTTACAAATTTACGATAGTAGTCATCGGCTTCTTGACATCGTGACTATGTGATGGCACAGATTAGGAAAACAACATGTGTTTATATGGTGATGAAAATTACAATAGACAACAGAGAAAACTTAAGTACGGTCCTTGACTTTGATATAACCTTCAGTGAGAAAAGTGAAAGGCTTTGAATATCACATCAATGGCTGGATTCAATCTATAGTAGATTTCAATTTCAGTTGTTCGAATCTTCTTGTTGCTGCTGCACATTTCGTAAACTTAATGCTTAAAAACGGATATCATTTTTCCACTTTCAATATAAGTAGATGAAAAGGCAATACTACGTTAAAATGAAATGAAATGAAAATGAAAATCGTCACAGCAATTATGACAGCAGCGTATCCAATCAGTGCATTGATCAATGCTGACCTTTGCCTTTCATGCTGAATGTTTACATCGCCAACTCCCGTAGTCGACGTCATATTCAGCTGAATCATGAAAAGAGCAAACCTACATAATTACTTGTAGATTATAAGTGGTAGACAGTTTAGATGTGTTTCAACTCTGTGGTAACCAGTGTATTTGTTCATAAAATGTACGTAAGTTGAGTGATAGCGTGACAGAGTTATCCATGGAATAAGCTCTCTGAATCGTATCAAGCTCTACAGCGTCGACTCTTCTGCGATTTGTCTGTCAAGTTCAGATGATAATCTGCTGTTGACCTACGCTTAATAACATCATATAACTTTTTGCTAATTGCCGGCCACTGGACCCTTGACCCTGCATCGCTGGTAAAATAACGATTTCGGACTTCACGAGAGCAAATTTTTTTGCAGTCTGTGAGCGATTGAGTTATTCGGGTAGGCATAGAGCTGAATCGAGTTGATTTCTACCGAAAGTAGTTCGGAAAGGTAGTTTTATGTGCCCGGTCCAAATCTGGACCGCAGTTGCCATGTTTTCCCATGAGAGTCAGCAGGGCTGTGGTGGGAGGCCGTGCACCGCTGAGAACACACAACATCGTACGCAGGGCTAGGGAAAACATCGCTTTTCACATCATTTAAATACTCATGATTGGCACGTTCGTGACAAATAACAAATAAGGGTCAAATGGTTGTACTGGGAACACATTTTCAATCATATGAGTTATCCGACAAAAAACGGAACGTTTTCTTGGTTTATTTCGACTCACATTTAGTTGCTATATATTCACAGATAGCATAAACAAGATTCAATGACAATGAACGAGTAAAACATGACAAAATTATAGGGTTATTGGACCAAATGCGCAGCATGGCTTTTTAACATTTGTGTAGATTACGATAATACGGCTTTGTAGAGAAATTTCCCGTTTAAGATTAAATAATTACTAAGATTTATCCCCTCATCGTAAAAACCTAACCTTGCTTTGGTACTGTCACAGCCATGGAGATATTAAAGACAGAACCACTCCATTCATCAGGGCATTCACAACGAGAATAATCTTTTTGTGCATGTACCGTCATTTTCACATGTAGTTTTCCATAAATCATCATTACCAGAGAGGAAATACTATAAATGCTATGTCACGAGTCAGTACCATGACGAAACAATATATAATGACTTTGGTCAAAGGTCATACAGTCCCTTCCCTGGACCTTTCAAGTTTCAGGATACATTTTTGTGCAACAGAGATACATATCCAAGTAAAACGTCAGCCCTAGTACTGAGCTTACAATTACATAGGTATATAATTCATGAGGTCTTTTATTCACTTAACTTCATGAAATATCTTAACGTAGTCAAGGTCATCCAAGGACATCCAACAAGTTTCCGGGTAATTTTGAGCGCCATACTCGTAGATATCATAGAATAAAATCATACGTTTAGCATTACTATCACCGATATACATGCAACTTGGGCTAAAATTTACTAAGGTCAACCACAAGTTGATGTAAAAGATTGGTTTGTAAAAACTAATGACAAAAATGTATGCCTTGAACGCCTTCTCTGGTCAATATAGGTCAAAGGTCATCATAAGTAATCCAAATAATTTATAAAAAAATTGTGTCCATTTGGATTTCGCCGCACTTAACTTGTGCCCAATTAAAGCCTCACTAACCGCAATTTTTCGTGGTTTATTTATATGCTAAACTCTCCGTAATGTGTGAATCAGTTAAACACATGAAGCCTGAGAACAGTTTACAAAAATCGTAAGAGATCACCCGTGTCCTATACAGTCAACGACTGCTCACTGTGTCCTAAGCTAACTCTGGACTTTCAATGACACTTTTGGTCACGCTTTGAAGCTGTGCTTTGGTTGAGCATTCACTTGAAATACAAGTCCCAATTTCCCAAAAAGGCCTAGAGCAACAAGACTCATCTCACGCCGCCGCCGCCATCTTTACTTTTTCCAGGGTTCAATACCACTGGACACCATATACGGTGTTGTATTATCGTCGTTGCTGTTCGTTTCGCGAAAAGCTGCGAGTTTCGTATTTCTTCTAAAATAAGTGGGAAGACAATAATAGCATTGAGAAAAACGTATTTTCCCTAATATGCAGCATCACGGGACTTCCTACTAGCTTGGATGGTTATCGAGAGACCTCATCACCGCTACTGCTGTGGTTCAAATTTAAACAACCACTGCAAACTCCGTTTTAACCGTACGGCCCGAATTTACAGAGCAACTCACAATCTAACCCCCTGACTATATAACCAGTATGTTCAATAATTATATCCCTTCCAGATCACTTCGTTCTTCCAATCAGAACCTCCTTAAAGTTCCCAAAGCACGTACACTTCTTTATCAAAACGCCTTGTCTGTTGCGGGTGTGGATGATTATAACAATCTTCCCAAATCAATCAGGGACTCTGAGTTACTGACTAGTTTTAAGAAATCTTGTAACATTTTTCTGTATTCTATGTACGTGTCTGATGCCTCTTTCTATATTTTTTGATATTTGTACTTCTGTGTTTTTCGAGTTTTCAAGTTGGTGCTGTAATATGATTTTCTTTTGTCTATTCGACCTCCATGTAAAGAGGTGTTTCTCCTATGGCGTTATCGAGTTTAAATAAAGATTAATAATAATAACAATAATAAAGTCGGGCCATACAGTGAACTCGCCCTCATCCTGTACATCTTCTATCGCAAAATCAACTGATGTAAATGCATTCGAGGAATGAACAGATACGTTTCAAAAATGTTACTACTGTTCGATTCAAAAATGCATGAACGGCACGAAAACGATCAAACTAGGTTATCAATTATCGGCCGCAGCCAAGTCTTGCGTCATTCACGTAATGAATTGGACTCAGGTTGAAACACTCATCTCTCTTTTACTGTCCATGGTTCTAGTTGCAATAATCTCGCCTTTTGTTTGATAAGGTATCATTTCGAAGCAAAGATGGTTAAATATTAAGCAAAACACACGTTTTTAGCTAACGTGTTCACACGTGGGCTAATGTCATAGCGATATATGTCTGTCCGTGCGTGTGTGTGTGTGTGTGTGTGTGTGTGTGTGTGTGTGTGTGTTAGTGTATATGTGTGTGTGTGTGTCTGTCTGTCTGTTTACACGATAACTCAAAAACGCTTGAACAGATTCATATCAGATTTGGTACATAGGTACCATATGCTACTTGCAAGAACTGATTAGATTTTGGTTAGTGTGGCTTAAATATTAATGAAGTTATGCAATATCATTTTTTCCTTACAATGGTTTCATTATGAAGACGGTAATGAAAGTGTAGACATATATCAAGAAATACTGCACATTATCATACATGCTGTGCCTGTATTGCCATTCTTCTATTGTTCAGACGGTACTGATATGAGCCCATATTTTAACTAGTGAAAATACGAATTATATTTTCACTGTAACCGAACTACTTACAGCGACGGGTACGCGTGACCTTCGCTGCATGCATGACCTCCGTTGGTCATGCGAATAAGACAAATGACAATCCGAAACGTCATTATGATTATGGTCAAAATTCTGTTGTTTGCAGTCACTTCATGGGCATTGCACTTAGGCATAAGTACAGTTGTACCAAAAACATACAAACAAACGTGTCGTCTACGCTGCTGAAGATTACACCATGGGTGTATGATTATACGTATTGATATCGGTTGACAGAGCATCATGATAGAATCGCTTTACGACAAGTTTCCTATTGATGAGCTTAAAGTATCTGGGCGGTGAATTACATCGTTTACAGTCGTAAATGAGCCACGAAAATCCAACCGCACTGAAAATACTCGCGACAGACAAGGTTGAAGGTGCACATGACATTTCCGATTTGTACCTGCCAGTGTACAGGTCATGATCGCGTCTGGTGGCACCGATGCGGTGCGGGTTTCAGATACAATGTACCATCTAGGGAAAGTCAAACTTTGGCTTAGGGTGTTAAAGGAAGTTTAGTTCTATTTAGGCAAGCCAGGAACGAAAATATACGAGCAGACGACGGAAATACCTTTGAAATGTTTTATTCGTACAGCAACAAAATTACGAACGAGTTATACACTATAGCTTACAGTGTACTCACTTCATGTTTTCACTAATCCGCTTACTGAGATGGTAAATTCGGCATATTTGACGTCTGGGAACATGTTTAATTCTTCGAGATAAACTTACTGGTACGGGTAATATATCCACTGTATGTGCATTCATAGATGTCGCAGAGCTGCTTGCTCTCTGTGCATGCTGTGCTCTCAGCTGTTCACACTCGATAGAGTTTGAGCGTGGCGCGAGTATTTTGACCCGATTTTGGCGGCCTCATAACTTTCACGCAGCGATGAGGTTATGTATAAAAACACGAAAACACACCCATTTTACAAACTCCCGCCCATGTTTTACATCCACCGTCATTTTAAACTAAAAATAAATCTTCTTCAAATTGTGAAAACCTGTGTCGACAACGTAATATCTAAAATGTTTGCTTTAAAAGTGCTCCATAAACCCTCCTTTGAAGTGGAATGGCCCAATAGCGGAATAATATCAAGAAGTGATACGGTTGTCATCACTCCTTAGCAACCAACTTTTTATAAGTACAGGCTGGAGGAAGCAAGGTCGATTTCAAGTTGATTTCGTCGCTAATTTCGGAGCGTCTGTAGGAAATCAGTCATAACCAAAGCATGCATGTATGGTAAAGGGGTTATTACACGAAGTTAGGGCGATACCGCGCCGTATTTTTACGAGTTGCTGCGCAACTCGTCAAAATACGGACACATCACTCGAATACGACGCGGTATCGCTCAAACTTCGTGTAATAAACCCTAAAAATTTCATGAAAAGTTTAACAAATGACAATCTGAGAACATTATAATGATACTGTGAGTGTCATGTCAATTATCTGCTCATTTGCATATTTAATGAACTTTTGTTATTAGTGACATAACTCTGAAATTCCTGCACCAAACTTGATGATACATGCAACAAATATTGATCTGATATATATCTAATTATACTTAGAAGCATTGGGCAGTGTCAAGTTAATAAATAGCTAATTTTCATATTTTATGATGTTTTATAATTACCGTATTCCTCCGATTATAAGACCCCGCTCGAGTATAAGACCCTCCCCCACTTTTAGAAGATTTTCAAAAATGCTATACATCCGTGTATAAGACCCCTCCCTACCTTAGTTCAAAAAGCCAAAAAATCACAACTCAAAAATTGATGATAGTATGACTTCAACGATCACTAGTACGAAGTTGTTGCTGACTGGCCATCTAATGATTTAGAAGAGCCTTAACGTGCATATTTACAAACGATGGCTGATGTTGCTGATTGCCCATTGACACTTTCAAGGTCGTTTGGCCTTTGTTTGAGCCTATTGAAGAGCTGTAATGGAGATACTATTTGTTTAGAATCGGAGGAATTCGGTAGTCATATAACTCCGATATAAGTGCACCGACTTTGATGAATTCTGCTGCAGATACTGATCCGACAGATATTTAACTGTAGTGTAAAGCACTTAGTAGTGTCAAGTTAATTAAGGGTTCATTTGCATATTTAATGAACTTTGTAATTAGGTATATAACTCTGAAATTACGGTACCAAAGTCAGTGTAATCTGGTATAGATATTGATCTTATAAATATCTAATTGTACTGTAAAACATTTGGCAGTGTCAATTTAACAAATAGCTCATTTGCATATTTTTAATGTTATGTTATTAGTGATATAACTCCGAAATAACTGCACCAAATGTGATGAATCTGCTGCAGATACTGTTTGAAAGAGCGTATGTCCGAAATAAAATCTACGTAACTGAAAGTGATAGTAGACAGGAGGAATGTTTGTCACGTAGACGTATTATAGTCATTATTAATCCTTAACTTCCGTTTAACAGTCGCTGTTGTTTCAAACGTGACCATTTCATACATTTGGTTTTGCCCTATTGTCTAAATTCAAAGTAGGTCAAAGGTCGTTCAAAACTGGTTCATCAATTGATGTGTGCGGCGTGGCTGGCTACTGTTTAAAATTAAAAGTTATGTCATGTCTCCTATATCTGATTACATAATACAACGTGACTGATGCTCTTTAGTATGCGCAAACCATCGCTTTGAGAATAGTGACGATTGGGAACCAAAACATTCTACTATACCTTGTGTAATGTAAACGTTTAACGGGAAGTTACATGACCGTGGGCGCCCAATAAGGGGATTACTGAAAACGGAGCCATTTGCATACATGTACATTAATATTTACGAAATACACCAATGCAGTCACGCTTGACTATTACCAGGTGGCGCAGCGCTAGGATCAACCAAACCGATCAACCATAAAGAGTCCCGCTTTCCTTCGACCTATCAGCTTTGAACCAATCCGGCTACCACGGCGGCCAAGGGTTTTTATCAAAGATGTACCCCAAACAGCACAGCTTTAAAGCTTCATTAAAGTGTACCTGAAGTGGTGGCTCAAAAACTAGACACCAAACCCAAAACATTGGATTTCTACTATTGATAAGCCCTGTTTGAAAGATGACAAACTAGGTCCTCGGTAACGACAGCCGGCAAAGCATTCCAGCGACAAACAGTATTTGGGAAAAAACACTAGACGGGAGTTTTTTAATTCTCATAGAATCGTTTTGACTGTATGATAAATTTGAACGATCATGATGGGCACTTTCGTGAAGGTTCTAGGACAGTTCCCTCTGGGCAATCACCGCCAGACATTTACCCCTCCCCTCGACAAATCGCCACCAACCATTTATCATCAAAACATTTACCCCGAAAGACATTAACAACCCCGATATTTAACCCAAATACTATTTATAAGGACAATGTTGCTTTGTCGAAAATGTCAGATGAGAAATGATGGAAAAACAAGATCCCCGAACAAGAGCGACATCTGCTTTTGCATCTTTTCTAGTTCTGTCTCCTGCTGGGTGCCACATGATTTACCTTTTGCTATGCCTATTTTTTCGCTTTTTAATTTTTACCCTGTGCCTATCAGGGAAGCGAACACGAATATTATGACGGAACCCCATGATCTGTGAGTTTGCACGTTTGCTGCGGCGTATTCGGCGGCACAGCCGAATACACTGCAGCACGAGTGCAAGTACCGCTAGTACGGAGCGCATGCACTCACAGGTTATGGGCATTGTGTTCTGTTATTATTAAAATTGTTATATCTTTTACTTGCATCATTCAGCGAGAGAATCGACGATCAGTCGTGGGAACTACTTGTCTGTCAAATCCTTTAACGCGACTTCATTAAGCTTCAGCTCGACCCTGCGGAGTTATATAACATTGACATCACTGTAATGAGACAACGAATCGGCTTTCACATTTTATTGGTCAACGCCGCCACACCCTCTATTTAGATTGGCTAAACTATTGTTTACTTGTTTATCAAGGATGACCTCAGAGGAGCGACGCGACGGAGAGCTCGAATTCTGCTCGCGATCGCTCCCATAAACGTCGCAACTTTACATAAGCCATAGATAGTTAAAGGAAGAGAACTTTGCACATTTTGAGCTTCGAATTCTTCTAAATAATCGATACAAATAGCACTTTAAAGAATTCTGGGCTATGGGCTACTGTAAGCATGGCTATCAGTGGCCAATAGTGCCGTGATTGCGTTGTATTTATTTTCAACTTGGAGTTACCTTTGAATTTAGATTTTGTATGCCCATAGAGTCATCTTACCTGAATAGTTTCTCGATCCAAACATCCTCCGTCGACAGTGAATTACAAGCGACAATCATTTACTTTTAAGCCATTAAATGTCACCGTGGTCACCAGGTCACGTCTGAGAAAACAATTATAGACGACAATTTATTTTTATTTATTTTATTTATTTACACTTTTATTGAACGGCCGAGTTACTTGTACAGTAATTTTCATCGAGGCTCAAGCAAAATTACAATAATTACATCTACAAAGGAACATTCATTTTCACATAATCTTTCAAGTCAGATTTAAAGGTGTACAGAACAGTAGTTTGCTTGGTTTCAATTGGTAAAGCATCCCACAGTTTGGCAGCACGGTATTGAAAGCTACGTTGACCATATTTTGAGAAGCATCTAGGTACATAAGAATCCTGGCGAGAAGTAGACCGTGTATGATGACTATGTACATCACTCTGAGCGGTAAACAAATCAGATAAATACTGTGGACCATACCCTTTCTAACATTTAAATGTTTCAATTCGGTGAAGTAAAATATTCTTTGTCTGACAGACATGACATTAAGTAATGAAAATAAATCCACTAAGGGAAATCAAACGGAAGTTCAAAAAGCGTCATTGCACCACTGAATACATTCGTAGAGAAAAGTCGGATACTTAAAAGTGAAGCGGTACAAACAACTTCCGCGTTCGATGTTTCGTCATCTAATTTCCGAGCTTTTCACTATACAGATGTGCTGATCACATGATCTTGTCAGGTGACTGTGTCATTAATATAAAGTAATAATTTTGACTCAAACATTAGCGGTAGGTGGGTCAGGGAACCAGATTAGTCAATATGGCACATACACACACAAGGCCAGTGCCATGTTCTGATATACGCACTTTATTGTTACCTCTCTCTCGTCCAAAATGTGATCATCTCTAGAATTGCCTTGAACGTATTGGCTTTACCGATGCAAAGTCTCATGTTTTGAGTTGCCTTAAATATGGCAATAATTTTTCGGTATTGGTAGGCAATAGGAAAGTGAACTTATTTAAATCTTTCATTTTTATTTCTGATGGTGAAACAAAACAGGAACTATGGTGACACAGGATCTGTTTACTTTCACAGATTTCATTCATTTCAAATACCTATAATACACTGTTAAATTTTCTGTTCTCCACCCATACATGTTTTTTTGTAATGCTGAACAGGATTCGAGTACACATGAAAGGCAAGCAGACCTTACAGTAATATAGCCTTTAACCTTGGGAAATAGCAACATCGCTTTTTTCACTGGAATAGATGTGGCGCCTAAACAAATCCTTACAGTTGTCAGGCTCAACAGCGTCATCAACACCCAAACTGTACCTCCAGCGAAAGCTGTGACAAGAGTCTTGCTAACAAAGTGTGTAAATGACCAAATATACACGACATAGATAGAACTGACCTTTTCAACCCACGAAATGTCGGTCGGAAGTGAAAATACGTCATTGTAATTTATGTATGCATAACTTCAATCTGACTTCCGTGAAAAATTAACAACAAAAGAAGAATGACTTGGTAGCCGCTTAAATGCCATAAAGGTCAGGGTCGAATTAAAGTTTCAGTAGCGTTGTGGTGTGACACACCAACACTTTAAAACATGTTGATGACTGAAACATTTTTGTATTCATTGCCATTTCTCACACTATAACTCGCAGACAAATTGCAGCACATACATTCTCATTAAACACCTAAATCTTTACCACTTGGTGGGCCCATTTCGGAATCCAGTCAATCCACAGTTTTCGCCAGCCTATTTTTATGGAATTGACAATTTAATTTTTCCCTATAGAGTTGACTCAGATATGGCGGCAATTTTGAATTTCAAGTGTCGGTAAACATTAGCTACTGTTTCTGTAGTATCGGATTTTGTATGGAGACCCCTGTCTTATTCTTTAATTTGAAGGGGAATTATCTAATGTTTTCTTTCGAATGTTTTAGCAAAAGTTCTTTTTTAAATTTCGTGGAGCGCACTGCCTTGATATATCATCAGATTTACAGTTTTTAAGTAAGTACCTCTTGTGTGTTCGTATTAGTCATCGAACAGACAATGAAACCGAAATACAATATTTGAGAGACAGAAAGTCCTTACCTCACGGACGCCCCCTTGAAGTAATTCATTAATTTAGAATGTGGGCCTGTAGTAATTTGCTATAAATGTTATTGGGGTTAATTTATTCTTATGTACTATGCCAAATTATGGCTTACATGCCAGTCTCTTTGACAATTGTTGTTTCAACAGTATGTAGTTTCGAGTGAGTGTGTGGCATAAGCACGAAAGTTACATACTTTCTCGGGTTGGAGAGCTTTCGCAGTTAAAATAAGTAGATTTACAGATTTTATAGAAAATCAGGACATGGCGCTTGATGTAGGTTTCTGGTAGTATACAAAACCTACGGCACGGTTTGAGACAAGAGAAACCCCACGTTTAGTGCAATACAGACTCACAATTTAGAATCAGTTTTTTCTCACTTATTGGAACCGCTTGATAGTTTTACACCAGAGGCTGCCTTTGTAATTTAATCGTTGTTATTTTTACGTGTAATAAACAATAATAATTTATGAAACTTAGCAGAATAGCAGGACATAAAATAGCAGTAAACTGAATCTGCTGCTATATGGCAAAGGTAAAAATCTGATCACAGTCTCAAAGTCCACAATAAGTCCTCGCTAATAAATAAGGGATAGGGGCTGTCAAGCAAAACTACAGAGTTTTGTTCGTATTGTTTGCCTGTCGTATCATTTTCCCGTCTTAGTCATAAAGGAAAGGATCATTCCCGAGAGGCAGTGATTGTAAATAGGAAAGGTATGCTTGACGAAATTGCTTATTTGTTTAGTCTCACTGCTTTTTTGGAAAAATCCCCACTAGACTGAAAAATGTAGAATTCTTGAACGGTACATAGGGTAATGATTAATTGGGGAAGGTTATTTTTGAAAGCGGCTTTTTTCAGCGTGATGACTTAAAATGCCTTATCATCGGCCATCAAAACCGATTTTTTCAGTCACATCCGACTGTTGATGTATAGTGTAAATGTTTGAATGATTTAATTTCCCGTTTGCGAAATGCATTGTGTGATCATCTGTTTCGATTCATAT
The DNA here is from genome assembly GCA_001465055.1 of Ptychodera flava. NCBI lineage: Eukaryota > Metazoa > Hemichordata > Enteropneusta > Ptychoderidae > Ptychodera > Ptychodera flava. The sequence continues at coordinate 28,547 of LD354389.1, forward strand.
GTACTGAAGTATCCATTGTGTACCTGACAGAAGAATATCAAAGACAACTTTGCAAATGCCAAACACACGCTATTCGCACCCGTAAAAAGTGATTTTCTTCCTAGAACTTGGCTAAAATGGTAATTTAATCGCACAGCAACGGAACATGTGAATGTTTTTGATGATTGCCAATGCGGGAAGCCATAAAAACTAAATTTCACATCATTTATTTAAAGGCTTTACATAGTTTGTAAATTTGATAAACTGCAGTTTAATGACAACATACGAAAAGACGGCCATAGACATTTGCTGGTTACGGCAGACATCAAGCAAATATTTAACGTAAGATGATTTCGCCATTATTTCAAAGGTAACCATCGATGACTTCTTTCAGTTATCTGACATTTGACTTTCATCTGGTACCTCAACTTACAGTTGGTGAAAGGTCGTGTAGTTAATCAATTGATTCCTAAGATTTAATAATTTCGAAATGATTTAGTGATATGTTAAAACATATTGTGAAATCTGAAGGTTGCCATAATACGAGACAACTTTTTTCGGAAATCCATTCTCATTTGGAATTATAAAATGCAAAGTAAATAATGCTCTCTTTGGTTTGAAAAATGAGCGTTGAGGATGACAACGACTGGGCACCAATTTTCTTTTTAACAGGTAAGCAAAGGCCTACACTTATTTGTCGGGTTTGAAAAACATTTTTCAGCGTTACAATTGTTTCAGCGAAATTTGGTTATGTTTGAATTGTACAAAAAAACTAAGAAAACTACAGTTGATATATCGTTAAGGCTTATTATAAATGACTTTCACCAAATATAATATGTGTCTTGTGGAGTATGACATATAAACCTTTTAGGTAAGTGTTTCAATTTCATCTGACGAATATTTGTCGACGTGCACCGAAAAAGCATTTTAATTTCACGGGGAAATTACGAAAAGTCTGAAAGTTTTAAGGTAGGTCAAATTTAAGAGGAAACGTTTACCCTTATCGGAGGTGAAGGGACCTCATAAAATGCATTCTGCAATTGTAGTTTTATATAGTTCAGTGCAGACTTGCGTTGAGTTAAGATAATTCTTCGGTCCAATTTTTTAAACGGCCACAGAATAACAAATTTTCTAATATAAGCCTGCATCAACAATATGTTTTGAGAGGGGAAAACGTGGAAATTAGAACCTAGTATCATGAGAAACTTAAAGTGAAATTAGTATTTACTGGAAATAAAAGAAAACTGCCTATCCAGAGTTTACATTAATGACAGACTGTTTATGTGAGCAATTACATTTCATTGTCATAAAAAGTCGAACTGTTACGACTTTAGGAATGCCATTCGCGCTGAAACCAGTCAGCATCCCTTTTACATTATTTGTCGCCATCAGTTGATACCAGATTAGTTGACTACGTGATTGCTGCTTATATATGTATCTTCACAACTTTGACACAGAATTAGAACATAACGCTTAGCGTTCATTTTTGATATCACATATAAATTACAGAAAGGTGGTAGACAAGAGGGAACACTATTTTTTAAAGCAGAACAGAAAGACAAAGAATTTAGATTCAATTCTTTTAACACTCATTGGGATGGTTTTGCTGGTACTACACAGAGGGTATCTTAGAGATGTACTCATTTGATGTTTATATTTCATAGACAATAGTTTATGAAACTCATGAGAATAGCATGACATAACAATAGCAGGAAACTAAATCAGTCTCACCCTATTGTTGAAGTAAAGTGTAAATGTTTCAATGATGTAATTTCCTGTTGACAAGATGCATTACGTTATCATTTGTTTCAGGTTCACAATCTGCATTTGCCATTGTACCAAAGGGCAACATAATATCACAGATAACTTTGCAAAATGCAAAAAATACGACATCTTTACTCAAAAAAGGTGAGTCTCTTCATAGAACGTGGCGTGAATAATAATCGCACAGCACCAAACACGGAAAAGTATAAAAAAACAAATCTGGCACTAATTAGTTGTCTTTCTTTAGTAAACTTGGTTAATTGAAAATCTATGACATCATACAAGGCCATGTCCATTAACATGATTGTTTCAAGGGTAACCATATATGACTTAGATCACTTACCTGACCTTTGACTTTGACGTATTCCCTCAAATTACAGTCGGGTAAAGTCGTTCAAATGTAGATTATCAATAGATTCCTACGATTCTCTTGAATGAACTTGAGGTGATAATTGATATGATAATATTGTGAGGTTGGAAGATCGCTAAATATCTGTAGCATAGGACGTGAAAATTTTCCCGGAAACCTATCGATAGAAGGTACCTCATGCTATCTTCAGTTTGAAAAAACCAAGACACTGGGATTGACAACGACCGAAAACCCATTCTCATCGTAACAGGTAAGCAGTACCCTATATTTATTTGTTTTGTATGGGAAAATGGACGACACTATTAAATATATTGATTAGCTAATAAAGTTTCATAGGTGAAGTGTGCCCTTGTGCATACAAAAACTACGGCACGGTTTTAAACATGAGAAAACCCCTTTTTAGTTCAATACAGAAAAACTATTTAGAATACGTTTTTTCTCACTTATTGGAACCGCTTGTTAGTTTTACACAAAAGGCTGTCTTCGTTATTTAATCGTTGTTATTTTTACGTGTAATAAATAATAATAGTTTGTGAAATTAAGTAGAATAGCAGGACATAAAATGGCAGGAAACTGAATCTGGTGCTATGTGGCAATGGTAAAAATCTGATCAAAGTCTCAAAGTCCGCAATAAGTCATCGCTAATAAATAAGGGATAGGGGCGGTCAAGCAAAACTACAGAGTTTTGTTCGTATTGTTTGCCTGTCGTATCATTTTCCCGTCTTAGTCATACAGGAAAGGACCATTTCTGAGAGACAGTGATTGTAAATAGGAGAGGTATGCGTGGCGAAATTGCTTTTTTCTAGTCTCACTGTTTCTGGGAAAAATCCCCACTAGACTGAAAAATGTAGAATTCTTGGACGGTAAATCGGGTAATGATTAATTTGGGAAGGTTATTTTTGAAAGCGGCTTTTTTCAGCGTGTTGACTTAAAATGCATTTTCGTCAGCCATCAAAACCGATTGTTTTCTGTCACATCCGACTGTTTATGAAAATGTTAATGTTTGAATAATTTAATTTCCCGTTTGCGAAATGGACATGTGATCATCTGTTTCGATACATAAGTACTGAAGTATCAATTGTATACCTTGTAGACGAATATCAAAGATAACTTTGCATATGCTAAACACACGATATTTGCACCGAAGAAAGTGATTTTCTTCCTAGAACTTGGCTAAAATGGTAATTTAATCGAACAGCAACGGAACATGTGCATGCTTTTTATGATTGTCAATGCAGAAAGCAATAGCATCTAAATTTACATGATTGATTTAAAGGCTTTATATAGTTTATAAATTTGATAAAGTGCAGTTCAAGGACAACATACGAGGAGAAGGCCATAGATCTACATTTATTGGTTACGGCAGACATTAAGCAAATATTTAACATGAGATGATTTGGCAAATTATTTCAAAGTTAACCATATATGATTTCTATTAGTTACCTGACCTTTGACCTTCATCTGGTACCTCAACTTACTGTCGGTTAAAGGTCGTTCTAAAAGTAGTTAATCAATTGATTCCTAGGATTTGATGATTTTGAAATGATTTAGTGATAAGTTGAAACAATTTGTGACATCTGAAGGTTGCCATAATACGAGACAACTTTTTCGGAAATCCATTCTCATTTTGAATTATAAAATGCAAAGTAAATAATGCTCTCTTTGGTTTGAAAAACGAGCGTCATGTTTGAAGAGTACATAAATTAAAAAAACTACAGTTGATATATCGTTGTGGCTTATGATATATTACTCTTACCAAATTTAACATGTGTCTTGTGGAGTATGACAAATAACTCCTTTGAGGTAAGTGTTTCCATTTCATCTGACGAATATTTGTCGACGTAGACCGAAAAAGCATTTTAAGATCCCTGGGAAATTACGAAAAGTCTGAAAGTTTTAAGGTAGGTCAAATTCAAGAGGAAACGTTTACCCTTATGGGAGGTGAAGGGACCTCATAAAATGCATTCTGCAATTGTAATTTTATATAGTTGAGACCAGGCTTGCATTGCGTTAAAAATCATTCGTTGGTCAAATGTTTTTAACAGCCACGGAATGACAAATTTTCGAATATAAGCATGCATAGGCAATATGTTTTGAGAGGGGAAAACATGGAAATTGGGACCTAGTATCCTGAGAAACTTAAGTGTTGATTGGAAATAAAAGAAAACTGCCTCTACGGAGTTTACACTAATGACAGACTGTTTATGTGAGGAATTTCATTTCATTGTCATAAAAAGTCGAACTTTTACGACTTTTCCAATGACATTCGCGCTGAAACCAGTCAGCATCCCTCATACATTATTTGTCGCCATCAGTTGATACTAGATTTGTTGACTATGTGACTGCTGCTTAAATAAGTATCTTTGCAACTTTGACACAGAATAAGAACATAACGCTTAGCGTACGTTTTTGATATCACATATAAATTACAGCAACGTCGTCATCAAGAGGGAACCCAATTTTTTAAAGAAGTACAGAAAGACAAAGAATTTAGATTCAATTGTTTTCGCACTCGTTGGGATGGTTTTGCTGGTGCTACACAGAGGGTATCTTAGAGATTTAATTATTTGATGTTTATATTTCATACACAATAGTTTATGAAACTAATGAGAATAGAATGACATAACAATAACAGGGAACTAAATCAGTCTCACCCTACTGTTGCAGTAAAGTGTAAATGTTTCAATGATGTAGTTTCCTGTTGACAAGATGCATTACGTTATCATTTGTTTCAGGTTCACAATCACTGCATTTGCCATTGTACCTAAGGGCAACATGATATCACAGGTAACTTTGCAAAATGCAATAAATACGACATCTTTACTCAAAAAAGGTGAGTCTCTTCATAGAACGTGGCGTGAATAATAATCGCACAGCACCAAACACGGAAAAGTATAAAAACCAAATTTGGCACTAATTAGTTGTCTTTCTTTAGTAAACTTGGTTAATTGAAAATCAATGACATCACACAAGGCCATGTCCATTAACATGATTGTTTCAAAGGTAACCATATATGACTTAGATCAGTTATCTGACTTTGACTTTGACGTATTCCCTCAAATTACAGTCGGGTAAAGTCGTTCAAATGTTGTTTATCAATAGATTCTTACGATTCACTTGAATGAACTTGAGGTGATTATTCATATGTTAAATACCGTGATGGTGGAAGATAGCTAAATATATGTAGCATAGGACGTGAAAATTTTCCCGGAAACCTATCGATAGAAGGTACCTCATGCTATCTTCAGTTTGAAAAAACCAAGACACTGAGATTGACACCGACTGGGAACCCATTCTCATCGTAACAGGTAAGCAGTGCCCTAAAATTATTTGTTTTGCATGGGAAAATGGACGACACTATTGAATATGTTGATTGGCTAATAAAGTTTCATAGGTATAGTCTGCCGTTGTGTCTGCTGCATTGTTGTTATGTTGTTCGAAAAAACTCGATTTTTCTCATTTCTGACGAAGTAGGCACTTTTAGAAGTCACTTACCAACATAATTCACATCTTATGTTTTCATAATGAAACAGATTATTATATTTTTGGAGGCTTATGCTGATGATGACGGCCTTGCCTTGTTGCCGCTTTACTGCCAAGGGCGCAGTCATTTCGAACATTCCCGCCTGAAATCACGCGCCACGCGCGTCCGCCAATTTGCCCAAAATCTAGGCAAAATGGCTGGCGCATACCTGACCCTTTTTGATAGCACAGCGTAGCCAGCGGTAGAAAGGGCGCTGGGTACCTGACTAGGGTCAGGTTTTGGCTATTGTAAGCATGGCTATCAGTGGTCAATATAATGAGTGCCGTGATTGCGTTGTATTTATTTTCAACTCGGAGCTACCTTTAAATTTAGATTTTGTATGCCCATAGAGTAATTTTACCTGCATAGTCTCGAACCAAGCATCCTGTGTTAACAATGAATCAAAGACGAAAAATCATTTACTTTTAAACCATTAAATGTCACCATAGTCACCAGGTCACGTCTGAGAAAACAATTATAGACGACAATCGTCATTGCATCACTAAATACATTCGTAGAGAAAAGTCGGATACTTAAAAGTGAAGCGGTACAAACAACTTCAGCGTTCGATGTTTCGTCATCTAAATTCCGAGCTTTTCACTTTACAGATGTGCTGATCACATGATCTTGTGAGGTGACTGCGTCATTAATATACAGTCATAATTTTGACTCAAACATTAGCGGTAGATGGGTCAGGGAACCAGATTAGTCAATACGGCACACACACACACACAAGGCCAGTGCCATGTTGTGACGTACGCACTCTATTGTTACCTCTCTCTCGTCCAAAGTGTGATCATCTCTATAATTGACTTAAACTTATTGGCCTTACCGGTGCAAAGTCTCATGTTTTGAGTTGCCTTAAATATGGCAATAATTTTTCGGTATTGGTAGGCAATAGGAAAGTGAATTTATTTAAATCTTTCATTTTTATTTCTGATGGTAAAAAAAACAGAAACTATGGTGACACAAGATCTGTTTACTTTCACAGATTTCATTCATTTCAAATACCCTATAATACACTGTTAAAATGTTCTGTTCTCCACCCATACATGTTTTTTTGTAATGCTGAACAGGATTCGAGTACACAAGAAAGGCAAGCAGACCTTACAGTGATATAGCCATTCCTCGGAAAACAACAACGTGTTTTTTTTTCCTGTGGCGCCTAAACAAGTCCTTACGGTTGTCACGTTCAACCGTGTCATCAACAACCAAAATGTACCCCAGCGAAAGCTGTGACACGAAACTAGCTAACACAGTGTGTAAATTACCAATATACACGACATAGATACAACTGACCTTTTGAACCTACGAAATGTCGGTCGAAAGTGAAAATACGTCATTGTAGTTTATGTATGCGAACTTCAATCTGACTTCATTGAAAAATTAATGGCAAAAGAAGAATAACTTGGTACTGGCTTAAATGCCATAAAAGGTCAGGGGCAATTTGAGTGTCACTAGCGTTGTAGAGGGAGACACCAACGCTTTGAAACATGTTGATGACTCAAACATTTTGTGTATTCATTGTCATTTCTAACACTATAACTCGTAGACAAATTTCAGCACATACATTCTCAATAAACACCCAAACCTTCACGTTGCTTTTTGGGTCCCCACTTGGTGGGCCCATTCCGGAATTCATTCAATCCGCAGTTTTCGCCAGCCTATTTTTATGGAAATCGACAATTCAATTTATCCCACAGAGTTGGCACAGATATGGCGGCCATTTTGAATTTCAAGTGTCGGTAAACATTTGCTAATGTTTCTGAAGTATCCGAGTTTGTATGGTGACCCCTGAATTTTATTCTTTATCTTGAAAGGGAATTATTTAATGTTTTCTTTCGAACTTTTTAGCAAAAGTTCTTTCGAGGAGGGCACTGCCTTGATATATCATCAGATTTTACAGTGTTTAAGTAAGTACTGATTGTGTGTTCATAATAGCCATCGAACAGACAATGAAACCGAAATACAATATTTGAGAGACAGAAAGACCATTACCTCACGGACTGCCCCTTGAAGTAATTCATCAATTTGGAATGAGTGCCTGTAGCAATTTGCTACGAATGTCATTGGGGTCAATTTATTCTTATGTACAATGCCAAATTATGGCTAACAGCCCATTCTCTTTGACAATTGTTGTTTCAACAGTCTGTAGTTTTGGCTGAATGTGTGAGGTAAGAACGAAAGTTACGTACTTTCTCGGGTTGGAGAGCTTTCGCAGTTAAATAAGTAGTTTTAAAGATTTTACAGAAAAACAGGACAAGGTGCTTGAAGTATGTTTCTGGCAGAATACAAAAATCTACGGCACGCTTTTAGACAAGAGAAAACCTTTTAGTGCAATACAGAAAAACTATTTAGAATACGTTCTTTTCTCACTTATCGGCACCGCTTGCTAGCTTTACATTAAAGGCTGTCTTCGTTATTTAATCGTTGTTATTTTTACGTGTAATAAACAATAATAATTTATGAAACTTTGCAGAATAGCAGAACATAAAAATAGCAGGAAAATGATTCTGGTGCTATGTGGCAAAGGTAAAAATCTGATCAAAGTTTCAAAGTCCACAATAAGTCCTTGGTAATAAATATGCGAGGTCAAGCAAAACTACTGAGTTTTGTTCGTATTGTTTGCCTGTCGTATTATTTTCCCGTTATAGTCATACAGGAAAGACCCATTCCAGGGAGGCAGTGATTGTAAATAGGAGAGGTATGCGTGGCGAAATTGCTTTTTTCTAGTCTCACTGTTTTTGAGAAAAATCCCCACTAGACTGAAAAATGTAGAATTCTTGAACGGTACATAGGGTAATGATTAATTGGGGAAGGTTATTTTGAAAGCGGCTTTTTTTCAGCGTGTTGACTTAAAATGCATTTTTGTCGGCCATCAAAACCGATTGTTTTCAGTCACATCCGACTGTTTATGTAAAATGTTAATGTTTGAATAATTTAATTTCCCGTCTGCGAAATGCACATGTGATCATCTGTTTCCATACATAAGTACTGAAGTATCAATTGTATTCCTTGTAGACGAATATCAAAGATAACTGTCCATATGCTAAACACACGATATTTGAACCCCAAGAAAGTGATTTTCTTCCTAGAACTTGGCTAAAATGGTAATTTAATCGAACAGCAACGGAACATGTGCATATTTTTTATGATTGTCACTGCAGAAAGCAATAGCATCTAAATTTCATATGACTGATTTAAAGGCTTTAGATAGTTTATAAATTTGATAAAGTGCAGTTCAATGACAACATACGAGGAGAAGGTCATAGACCTACATTTATTGGTTACGGCAGACATTAAGCAAATATTTAACATGAGATGATTTGGCCATTATTTCAAAGTTAACCATATATGACTTCTATCAGTTACCTGACATTTGACCTTCATCTGGTACCTCAACTTACTGTCGGTTAAAGGTCGTTCTAAAAGTAGTTAATCAATTGATTCCTAAGATTTGATGATTTTGAAATGATTTAGTGATAAGTTAAAACAATTCGTGAAATCTGAAGGTGGCCATAATACGAGACAACTTTTTCGGAAATCCATTCTCATTTCGAATTACAAAATACAAAGTTAGTAATGCTCTCTTTAGTTTTAAAAACGAGCGTCATGTTTGAAGTGTACATAAACTAAAAAAACTACAGTTCATATATCGTTGTGACCAAATATAACATGTGTCTTACCAAATATAACATGTGTCTTGTGGAGTATGACAAATAACCCTTTGAGGTAAGTGTTTCCATTTCATCTGACGAATATTTGTCGACGTAGACCGATAAAGTATTTTAAGATTCCAGGGAAAGTACGAAAAGTCTGAAAGTTTTACGGTAGGTCAAATTTAAGAGGAAACGTTTACCCTTATCGGAGGTGAAGGGACCTCTTAAAATGCATTCTGCAATTGTAATTTTATATAGTTGAGTGCAGACTTGCATTGCGTTAAAATAATTCGTTGGTCCACGGAATGACAAATTTTCCAATATAAGCCTGCATCGGCAATATGTTTTCAGAGGGGAAAACATGGAAATTGGGACCTAGTATCCTGAAAAACTTAATGTGAAATTAGTGTTGATTGGAAATATAATTAAACTGGCTCTCCAGGATTTACATTAATGACAGAATGTTTGCGTGAGCAATTATATTTTATTGTCATAAAAAGTCGAACTTTTACGACTTTTCAAATGACATTCGCGCTGAAACCAGTCAGCATCCCTCATACATTATTTGTCGACATCAGTTGATGCTAGATTAGTTGACTATGTGATTGCTACTTAAATAAGTATCTTTACAACTTTGACACATACTTACAACATAACGCTAAGCGTACATTTTTGATATCACTTATAAACTACAGCAAGGTCGTAGACAAGAGGGAACCCTATTTTTTAAAGAAGTAGAGAAAGACAAAGAATTTAGATTCAATTGTTTTCGAACTCATTGGGTCGTTTTTCTGGTACTACACAAAGGGTATCTCCACCTTATATTTCATACACAATATTTTATGAAACTCATGAGAATAGCATGACATAACAATAGCAGGGAACTAAATCAGTCTCACCCTACTGTTGCAGTAAAGTGTAAATGTTTCAATGATGTAATTTCCTGTTGACAAGATTCATTACGTTATCATTTGTTTCAGGTTCACAATCACTGCATTTGCCATTGTACCTAAGGCCAACATGATATCACAGATAACTTTGCTAAATGCAAAAAACTACGACATCTTTACTCAAAAAAGGTGAGTCTCTTCATAGAACATGGCGTGAATAAGAAACGCCCACCATCAAACATTGAAAATATAAAAACCAAATTTGGCACTAATTAGTTGTCTTTATTTAGTAAGCTTTTGTTAATTGAAATACAATGACATCATACAAGGCCGTGTCCATTAACATGATTGTTTCAAATGTAACCATATATGACTTAGATCAGTTACCTGACCTTTGACTTTTACCTATTTTCTCAAATTACAGTCGGGTAAAGTCGTTCAAATGTAGTTTATCAATAGATTCCTTCGATTCACTTGAATAAACTTGAGGTGATTATTGAATGTTAAATACTGTGAGCTGGAAGATCGCTAAATATCTGAAGCATAGGACGTGAAAATTTTCCCGGAAATCTATCGATACAAGGTACCTCATGTTATCTTCAGTTTGAAAAAAACAAGACGCTGAGATTGACAACGGTTGGGAACCCATTCTCATCGTAACAGGTAATCAGTGCTCTATACTTATTTGATTTGTATGGGAAAATGCCCTTCGGCAGAAAACTTGTTTCAGGGGAACTTGTCACTTTTTAAAAGTGTACAGAACTGAGAAACCACAAATCATATGGTTGCTGTGATTTATGAAAAATAATTTTAACCACAGATAGAAATGTTCGTTGTAGAGTATGATGAACAGTGTCTGATCAGTGTATCTAATTGGTCATTCACGAATATCTGTAGAAGTATGCCGTATGAACGTTATGCGAATCTTTGAAAATTATAGAAATACAAAGTTTGACTGGTAGGTCACATTTAAGGGGGATCCCCACTAATTGGACGTAAAGGATCCTCAATTCTCAATTCTGTAATTGTTTTTTTTACATTACATATATTAGCATTGTATGTAAATATAAATTTGTAAGTCAAACTTTCTTTAACGGTCATAGAATGATAAAATTATCTAAAATAAGTCTGTATAGGCAATATGAAAACTGCATGGAAGCCGTAGGAACTAAATATGAAGTTTGTATAAAAGTGCGTTCTCCAGAGTTGATATCAATGGTGGAATGTTGATATGAGTAATTTTATTTGATTTTCAGAACAAGTTATCGGATACCTACATCTTTTTCCAAGACATTAGCAGTGAATTTATTAAAACTGAAACTAATCAGTATCCGTTTAACACTTGTTTTATCTGTCGTCACCAGTTGATATTAAATTAGTTGACTACATATCGAAAATAGCCGTCGACCTGTACGGGTCATGTACATTTACAGTTCTGATATACGATGGCATACTCTCTTGTATTTGAAAAGTATTTTAAATACAATGCAATGTACAAGAGAAGATATCCAACGGTTTAGCACCTTGGGCGGGTTACTGGGTACTCCCATTGATTGTGGAAGGACGTCAGATTCGATCATCTTCCTTAGAAACCATGCAACATAAACGTTTGACGCTGTTCTGCTTTATGGTTAAGATTACAACCATATGTCATTGTCAGGTATAAGACATTAAATCACCTCATATTTTTGCATTCAACAATAATTCGGAAAAGTCATATTTATGGTTATTTTTACGAAGTCTCCATAAACTTGCTAGCATATAAAGGAAGCCGGCAACGTTTGCCTTTGTTATGGCCCATCCTCCCACCCCGTAGACCTACCACCTTGGTTTTGTTTTTCTTGCAAATTTGTCATTTATCGCATTTTTTATTGATATCTGAAGTAGTAAACTTGACGTTTTTGTGAACAGAATTGATTAATTTATCAAACTGTGTTGGAGTAGCTAAAGTGAACATGAACAAAAGTGTGGCGGTTATCTAATCTGAATATAAACAGGTACGAATTGTTATGGATTGACGATTGAAACCTCACTCATTTGGTCAGAGGCTTGAAAAAATGGGGCAGACTATTACCTCAATGAGTGAGGAAATTATATCCTATTGCGTAGCGGATACCTCTGAAAATCTCTTTATGGGGCCAAAAACGTAAAAACTATGTTTTGATTACTTTTGAAAAAGCGTTTAGCAGGGATATGGTAGACATAGATCTTCTTGTCATAGGACCTGGTAAAGATCAGTTGTTCGGCGAAGAAAGGGCAGGGAGGTGAGAGACAAATATATGGTCGAAGGGAAACATTTTTAAGTCACATGCAGAAGGATAGTTCTTGATAACGTTCACTTTTCTGTCTACATTTTAATCTCGTCTTAAATACTTTGGTTGCTATTTCTTATACTAGGAGAGTTAGCTGCCCTTGTGTACTTCTGTTGAGTATCCGTACGTACTCTCTGACAATGTCTTTTTATTTCAGAAAACGCGTACGTACTCTCTGAAAATATTTATTTCAGTTGTAAATATTACAATTTATACCATGGAAGGTTTCACGCCAATACTGATGTAAGGAATTTTGCTGTTATCCCCCATGCATTTATATTTGTTTCGCAACTCCATTAACGTTCGCAGCATTTAATACTATTTGTTCTCTGTGAACGATGATTTGTCAAAAACTGTAGATGTGAAAATGGCGGTAAATGCGTAGAATATGGTCCTCGGTGTGAATGCCCGATTAATGGAGTGGACCTGTCTGTAATATCTCCCGGAGCGTAGAAGTTACCAAGCAACGTAAGAGTTTTAAGATGAGAGGATGAGTATATAATTAATCATAAATACATGTTACTGATAATATTCTATTACTGTCTGATGCTCAAGAGGTGAAAAGGACTCACAACACGTACATTTTTGTATCATTTTTTAATTTTGAAGTTACTGTCACAAATTCAATTTCAATCATTTTTCCAACAGATTGATTATGTTTGCCGTTCGTATGTTTTTTTCATTTTGATGCCGTCTTTACCAAAACAGTATAAATATTTCTATGTATGTAGTGAACTCGGGCACTTCAGGCAATAAACAAGCTATGGCATGGCTCCGGGAGATGTTCTGGCTCTCAGCCACCAGTAACTTTTACATTACGCCAAGATATGTGCCTACAAAGGAAAACAGTGCGGACTCTCTATCTAGACTGCATGAGTGCAGTAACTACTTCAAAGCAATGGCATACCTTGGCCTTTATAGCACTGATCTCATCAGGGACTGGCATTTACACATGTCTGAAAGCACATATTCTTTCCTATTTCAGGACCTGTTCAATCCCAAATACAGAAGTTGGATAGTGACATTGCCGCATATAAAGGAGCAGCCTACGCGGTACCTACAAAGCGCACATACAGCTCCCAGTGGCTAGCCTATCTACGCTTCTGCCTGTATTTTGGAATCTGTCCAGTACCATGTACCCAGATTACTGTTTGTCGCTATGCGATCTTCTTGGCCAGGACTTTAAAGCCGTCCAGAATCCCAGGATACCTCAATATTATTCGCTTGATGCATGCAGAAATGGATGCGCCAAACCCCCTTGAAAACAATTGGTTGTTAGAAATTGTCAAACAAGGCATCGCTCGCACTCATGGGGTCCCCCCAAGCAGAAGTTATCAATAACCCCACACATCCTGCACAATATCCATGCTCATCTGGACCTCACCATCCCGTTTGATGCAACCTTTTGGAGCGCTTGTCTCATCGCGTTTTTCACCTTTGCCAGGAAGGGGACTCTGCTCATTGCAACAAATAGACTGCCTTCTACAGACAAGTACTTGCGCAGAGATGATTTTGCAATATCTGGTTCTATTGCCCATTTAACTATTCGGCACACAAAAACTATCCAGTATGGAGAGCGGGTGTTAGTGCTGCCGCTCGCTAGAGTCCCAAGCTCATGCCTTTGCCCTATTGCGGCTTATCGAAATATGGTCAGCCTCTCACCGACACACTGTAACACATCTCATCTGTTTTCATATGTCACATCAGCTGGTAGTAGAAAAACTGGGTATGTACCTTAACACATTCCAAATTCACCAAGACACTGAATTCGGTTTTAAGAGACTGCGGGTACAACCCTATTGCGTACTCAGGCCATTCCTTCCGTAGAGGAGGAGCCACATTTGCATTCAACTTGGGTATTCCTCCCATCCTCATTAAATTACAGGGTGACTGTGCCTCAGATGCCTATGAACGCTATACAGTTGCTAACGCGGACACTAAGCTTAAAGTTGCCAAGTGCATGGCTTTAGCTGTTGCTTAGACAATGACGAGGGCTGGTCACTCCATGCATTGTTGGGGGTTTGGCGCATTTGGCTTGGTAGCCTCTCTAAATAAAAAAACTCTGAACAAAAAAAACTCTAAATAAAACAAGTTGACCTTTGACCCCCAACATTTGCCTGGAGTATTCTTGTTTAGTATGATTGTTGTATTAGCTAGCATTTAAGCGTTCAATAACACGGCAGTTTTATTGTAGTTTAAATGGGCGGGGACGAGGTTGAACTTTGGAGTTCTGGATCGAGGTGCTTTATAGCCGCCATCTTGCCTTTTCGAGACCACGCTTTGTACCTCGCCTTCCTCCCTCCAACCCTCATTATCTGCCTTTTCTACATTGTTCATTGTTGTCAAGCTCTCAACAATGTTGCATTTCCTTGTGTTCTCTTTGTGGTTCAGGGTTGGCGCATTTGGCTTGGTAGCCTGTCAACTCTAAATAAAACAAGTTGACCTTTAACCCCCAACACTTGCCGGGAGTATTCTTGTTTAGTATGATTTTTGTATTACCTAGCATTTAATAATATGGTTCAATATTTTTTCTACAAAAACGGTTCACGCCATTACAAATATGTGGTATTAGGGTATAATTCTACATATTTTGTTTAAAATATTACTAATGCTAATGTGTTTTATACCGAGAAAGGCATTATCAGTATGCTTGATTTCCTCATTGACAACATATTTGTTGAGTTTGGAGGACACATTTTCCAACAGTGTTTAGGAATTCCGATGGGCATTAACTGTGCTCCCTTACTTGCCGACTTATTTCTGTTCTCATACGAGGCAGAATTTATCAAGAACCTTATCAAGCAGAAAAAGGTCTCTGTAGATACATAGACGATGTTATTTCATTGAATAACTCTGAATTTAGTAAATACCTCGCCATGATTTATCCTCTAGAATTGGAGATTAAAGAAACTACAGAAACGGCCTCTTCTGCTTCATATCTGGACATTTTACTTGAATTTGACTCTAATGGTCACCTTTCTACTAGGCTATATGACAAGAGAGATGATTTCAACTTTAGTATCATCAATTTTCCACACCTCATCAGTAATATTCCACTTTCACCTGCTTATGGGGTATACATTTTCCAGCTTATTCGATATGCAAGAGCATGCAGTTCATATGGTGATTTTGTAGAGAGACATGGCCATCTCTCTAACAAACTGTTAAATCAAGGTTACACCAGAGCAAGACTTGTCTCTACATTCAAACGCTTTTTTGGCGGGTATCGCAAGCTGGTAGATAAATACAATATCTCTCTTCGACAAATGATCACTATTGGCATCGATGACATGGGGCCTTAGTTAGTAACCACTACCTATCTGACTTACAGATTGATATTGATGGTGCCACATGTAGAGCAGGATGCGCTTACTATTTTCGAAACACCTGACATCACTTCTTGGTCTTTTGGCCAGAAGTCCATATATCTTTCTTTCATGAATTTGACTTTGTTTGTGTACCGTCTATTTACTGTCTGTTCTGTGCTGTTTTGTGTCTATGTTTACAACTATTGTGTTACAAATTCTGACCTAGTGTTACTGGATTATGGATTGGTATGATTGCGATTATTATACAACTAACCGACGACCATGGCTGCAGCAATAGGAATGACAGTTCTCGGTGCTGTATTAAATGAAACGGCATTCACAGGAGGAAATATTATCGGTCAAAAGCTTAGTGGGAATGGTGAGGCTCTTATTGAAGAAAAAATTAGACATGATCGTGCCGTCTGGTCAGAAAAAAGATTACTCCAGGCTGATTGAGAAAGAGAAAATCAGGCTAAAGATATGCATGCTGCAGCTGAATTAAAAGATACAGATGCAGAAATCCTGGAAGAAGCGGCAGCGACTTCGTCAGCGCAAGTCAACTCTGCATCAGGCGAAGCAGTTCAATTCTCAGATTATTATCAGCCCCAGTCCTGAGCAAAAAAAAATTGAAATGATTTATATTGCTGGAGGATTGGTCGTGGGATGGTTTGTGCTACGCCGATAGGGTTCCGATAGGGTCTCCGGAACAGCTACAGCAATTCGATACAAAGGTGGTGGGCCAGTTAATGAAATCGACTATATTTCCATCCTGATCTGTTATCCAAATACGCATTGAACTCATGTAATCTGAGTCCTTCCTCAATGGCTTGGAAATTGAGCTGTTTTTTTAAGTCATACGTGATCTTAGTTCTTTCTTCTCTATCCTGGATAAGAAGTATTTGTAGACAGTCTGAGGTTTTCCCTTGTATGTATTCACCAGAGCCGCTTGAAACATAATTTCCAGTAACATCGATGGCATCTGAATGAACTATATATTTAATGACTGTTAAGATATCCGCTCTCTTCGGACTCATAGTACTTTTTATCACGGGCTTGTCATCTGGCCTATCTGAAAAGCCGACGAGGTTAGCAAAGTTACCTGCAGCATTAAAAAATACTTTAATATCTTTAGCCAAAGTAAGATAAACGCGTTTTGTCGGTAGATGTTTTTCAAAAATAATTTTCTGCTGCAACCCGATTGCACTACGGGGAAAAAGGCCTTCTAATTGTTCAGTGCAGCGCCACCATCGTTTAAGCTCTGCCATTGCTATTGTCAATAGCAACAGATTTTTCAAGATGGCGGCGCCCAGAAAGAGAAGCTGCAATTATCGAGTTATAGTAATTATATATCTAAAAACAGCTGTAAATACAGGCGACGAAAAGTAGAAAATGATACTGCTGTATTTCGTTTTGCTAGCTATACTTCCCAAGATATGTCGGATTATTGAACTACACCTGCAGACTGATTATACAGTCAATGTTAACAATATCGCGCAACGCATGTTGATGTCGCCGAACATCAGCAATACAAATGCAAAAAAATGAACAAATTATGTATGCATTCAAAAATCGAACACCACACAATGGAAGCATATTATCTCCAGATAATATGTGTAATTTTTTATTTACATAGTGGCAGCAATAAGACTAAAGAGGCGAGCGATGTAAACGGGGTCGGTAAAGCATCGCAGCCGGTGAAAACGCCGTTGTTATCTATAGGGTATTCTGCATGTAAGGCGCTGAATTACTTGCGTCTGTAACAATGTAAACTTTAAAAAATTAAAGCAAAACTTTAAAAATCTAAAATCATACAGTTGAAGTGCACAACATCAAGATTATTTGTGTATTTTTTTAAAATCAATAGCTAAAGGAATAATAATCTCCAAGCGAGCGAATGACTCGGGACCGGTGAATAATCACAGCCAGTAAATATGCATTTGTATTTGTATGGGCTTGGGAGTTATAAATTACGTCGCCGAATCACGACAGTAAAATGTAGATTTAAATAAAACCAACGCAACAGCAAAACATCGAAAATGATACCCTTGTAGGACAGTATCTTAAGATTATAGATTTAGATTTTTACATTCATAGCTGAAGAAGTAAGTATCTTGAGGAAAGCGATCGGCACGGCAGCGGCGAAGAATTAAAAGCCGGTAAAAATGCCATCGCACTGGGCGCGGGAGGGAGTAACGTATACGCGCGTACGTCGCCAAATCACGAGAGTAAAATGTAAATTTACATGAAAATAACGGAATATCCAAACATCGAAAGTAACACCCTTGTAGTACAGTATCTCAAGATTATAGATTTAGATTTTTACATTCAAAGCGGGTGAAATAAATATTTTGAAACAAGCGATCGGCACGATAGCGGCGAAGAATTTAGCCTACAGCTGGTAGATCATCAGAGCCCATTGTTTTCTATGGGGCGCGAGTATGTGTGTTGCCGAACAACAGAAGGCGGTAAAATTGTAAAAATACAATAATTTAAGCCAATATTTAAAAATCGAAAACGATACGATTGTAGAACGACATCTAAAGATTACGGATTTAGATTTTACATTCGTAGCTGATGAAATAAATAAATTGAAGCAAGTGATCGGCACGATAGTGGCCCTGAATTTGCAGATAGTAGACACCATTGTTTTCTTATGGGGCGCGGGCAGTGTGTTTTTTGTTGAACTACAGACGGCAGTTCTAGTGTAAAATCACAAGAATTTAAGCATATATTTAAAAATCGAAAACAATACGATTGTAGTACGGCATCTCAAGGTCTCAGGTGTGAATTTTTGTATTAATGAATGAAACACTAAAAAAATTGAAGCAAGCGATCCACAAGGTACCGACGACGGCGCAAAAACCATTGTTTACTATGGGAAATTTTCGTATCATTCATCCACACTTGCAATACCTACAACTCGCCGGTTCAATTTTTTCATTTTTCGCACGAAATGGAAGAAAAGACACAGTCGTTCAGTTGTTCATCGTAACAAAAATCGTATCGTTTTCGATTTTAAAATTACGCCCTACTTTTCTGGTACGAATTGGTTTCAGGGCTTAATTAGCAGTAGTGCTGTACGCGATTCGGTCATAACCGCTTGTCTGTGTCAGCATAATTTTGGCAGAATTTTCGTAATTTATTTCATGTGTAAGTAAAATACTTACATATACGTTTTCATGTATATGTATACTATATATTTAGAGAATCTCTCGGACATTGCTAGCGTGAAACAGCGGCTATAGCGTTATATATTTCTGTCGGGCGTCAATGTCCATGAGACAGCGTGTCGCTGCCGGAGTAGACTCATGAATAATTCATTAGGACGACTACGCGTGGAACAAATGGGCTGGCAAAAAACCTGTAGTGTTGCTTTGTTGAGTGTATCGATATTGTAGTTACCTGGATGGATTGACTTAGTCTTCTTCGGTTGGTTACCTTCTTGACATTTTAATATACTATTCGTCCCCGTTATGTTATACCATTAATCAAAGAGTGGACACTGTTATAGTCTTATTTGAGTAAACTGTGATATGTCAATGCAAGGGTTAAAATTAACAGTAACTGGTTTACCCGTTTTGCTTTCAATCCAAATGATCATATTTACTGTATGTATATACATTACAAAGTATAAGGTTCTGCAGGAATAATATTTTTCTGTTCAAGGAGATCTTTTGTCGCAACCACAGCAGCAGTCGCCCCTAATGTTACCCACCAAGTGAAATTTGGTCGGCTTGGAACGCCCATATCCATTTTCAGAAATTTGCTGGAGATCATTTGATATCCCATCGTAAATCCAGCGATTACAATACCATCAAACATTGTGTTTACAACTGTTTTAGTATCCATGATCGCTGACACGTATATAAAATAGAAAAATAAAATAATTTCCCAATCAGAAAGATTCCAAAAGGCCTATTAATCCATCTCATACAATGTAGAGGGACCAGGACTTGGTTGGGAAAACTTACTTTCCGCTACCGTTCCGAAGGTGGGCTCTGTAGGCGTCGCTTTCTGAAGCGGCTCACGCGTAAGGCAACTTGGTCGCTTAAGGGGACAAATATGCCGAACATGCCCCCAATACAGCCCTAATGCAGTCAACGAAACAGCTATAATTCCTAAAACAAGATAACATTTATTATACCATCTATCACACTGTTGTGGTGGGCTGGGTAAGCTGTCACAGTCTACCTCAGTCATTGCTATTGCTTGACGCTGCACTATAGCTTGACGCTTCTTTCCCTTGTTCAATCTGTTCCATTCTGCCAATGCTTCCCTGCAGCAACTCTCCCTGGATGCTTCGTCTGTCATGTAATTTTCTCTTTGTTGCGCTCCGGCGTAGTCATAGGAGGGGCTTGAGGTGACGGAGTCGTATATGTTTGCTGAGTCGGTATTGGAACTGTTTGGGGTGCTTGAGAAGTTGAATCCATTTATTTTGGGTATTATATGAAACCCGATTTTTTTAAAATCTACATGTTTACCCGTAATTAAACCGGTGGAAACAAGAGCAAGTATGGGCCCCATGTGTAGGCTATCGGTCCTGATAATCGTTTTATTTCACTGTTTAGAATAAAATCCTTTTTAAGATCAGTGGCATAGTTATCTCGGTCATCGATTGGAACTACCTGACTTATTGCACGGGCTCCTAGATCTATGAAACTTTGAGTGATGGTATCACTTACAAGAGAACTGTATTTCGCTTCATACATTTTGAAGGCTTTAATTACCGTATCATCCCCCCATTTTTCCATGTCTCCAACTGAAATCTCCTTGCCAAAAAATAACTTACTTTGACAACTTGCGATGACACAGACTATTTTTTCACGGTTTGTCTCTATTACGGATCGGGCATCCGAAGGCACTGATGGTAGTGCCGCTGTCGCTGTCGCTGTTGCTGTCGTATTTGCAGCTGCCGATGACTTTATTAAATTCTCCATTGTCTGCAGTATGTTATCTATTTTTAGTAAAAAATAAAAAATTCGTTTAAACCTGAATCCGAAATATAGTATTAACATAGACTGGAATATAGCGAGCTATCCAAAGGGAAAATATGGAATATGAAAATTCTCCTCCAATAAAATCTATCTGTATATACTACTACACATATAATCATGAGTACAGACGCATTCCCAGTTACTTTTCAACTGAATAAAAAACATATACCGACAGTACAGCATGCTGATATTCCTTCCAAACCAAATGACATAAAACCTATTCTCATGGACTTAGAAATATATGTAATGCCGAAAGATAAATTTACTTTTCATCCGCAGGATATATTTAAAGATAATGTAATCACTCATCGAACAGCTAAAGAAAGTAATATATGGTTGGGCGGCCCACACATGAAATACTGGGACCAGCAATTAAATTTCACCATATGGTGCAGCACTACTGGTTGTGGTATATCATTCGCACATCTCTTGGACAGCAAATTTTCCAAAAGTCAAGCGAGTCGAGGATATCGTGGAGATTGACATCAAAGGCATGGCCAAAGAAAGAAAGATGTACCGCGTTTTTACAGAAATGGAAGTCAAATTAAAAAATCCAAAAGATCAAAGTGTGCAAACTCGCACATACTATGCTAACTATAAAGGTACATACATAAAAGAGGTAGTAGGGTCAGATATAAAACAACAATTGATAGAACGCTACGACTATTTGCTTGATGAAACTGAAAGAGCTGAGGGTTCTGGTCTCGTTCTCGAGGAGATACTTAATTTTAAAGTAATTCTAGTAGAAGCTTTGCTGGGGGCTGGTGGCGTCCAACTTCCTCGATGGTTAAAAAAATAAGCATTGTGTGTGCGATCTGATTCTACCTCGCAGTCCTGGCGAGAACTGCTTCCAATATGCAGTCGTGGAAAGTATATAGTTAGGTGACACCGAGTTTCGCAAAAAGAAATGTGGTCAGACTAGAAGAAACTGGAAGACGTACGCCCCATTTGTGACCGACTAATGTTGGGATGGAATACCATTTCCTACGCCCGCCGATGAGACTGTATTCAAGCGCTTTGAGCAGCAAAATCCAGGGGTCAGACTTCAAGTATTTCAGATCTACGAAAATGATCCCGACCCGTCCGACATAACTGTCTTGTATAGTGGTCGTTCCGATAGGTGCCTTTGGAATGGGACAGAAGCACAGACAGTGAATATCTTACTGATAGCCGTTGAAGACGGCTCACACGATAGCCACTTCATACCTATTACTGCATTAAATCGTCTTCATAATTCTCGTAAGAATCGAAAGAATGAGCGCAGACGGAAGTGTATTTGTATGGCTTGTAGGCGAGGTTTTGCGTCAACAGAAGAATTAGAAATACATCAGGTATACTGTGGGACAGACACGGCTCAGCCAGTTTTTCCTAAGGAAGTATGTCAATTCGAAGGCCACCAGAAAAAGGTTCCTTGTCCCTACGTCGTGTATGCAGATACTGAGGCAATTATTGAGAAGGGCACCCGCCTGCACATTCCAATTTGTCTTTCGTATGTTATGATTGAACGATGGCCCGACAGTAAGCCGAAAATTTACCATACAAGAACATTCACAGGCCTCTCCTGTGTTACAGAATTTCTTAAGGATATGAAGAAAAGGGCTGAGAATTATTCGAAATCGTATTATTTGAAAATAAAACTGATGAAAGATCCTTCTAATTACAAGAATCCAGACTGTATTGCATGTGGACATCCCGCCACACACCGAATAGTGAAGGATGAAAATACTTTTTATTGTAAAGGGTGTCACCCGTCGAGAACCATTCCTATCTACTTTCACAACCTCAAGGGGTACGATGGTTCTTTTATTTTGAATAAGTTACATGAAATCGATACCGAAGGGGATGTTGATGGTCAAGAACCAAAACTTATAGCTTAGACAGGCAATGGAGAAATTATGTCTTATGAAAACATTTATTTTCACGCCTCAATTGTAGTCGGCGGAGAGTGGCCGAATAGGAAGAGGGAGACAGTGAAATGTTTCTTTTTTATAAAGTTTATGGACAGTTTACAACTACTCTGTCCGACTGGATCGCTCGATAAGTTGGCAAAGACTGTCCAAAGGATGGATGGATTATACCACTTTCTCATCCAGAGATTCAGAAGGAGAAAGGTTTCTTCCCATATGAATACTTAGACTCGGTTGACAGACTAGAAGAGGACGAGCTCCCATCGAGACACAAATTTTATAGCAAACTAAAGGAAAAGAAAACCAAGGAGTCCGAATATGAACATGCATCAATACACTATGCATTTTAGTCTATGATGAAATTATGAATAAGTTTTTTTCAGTACAAAATTAGATAAATCTGTGCATTTATGTATGCTTGATTATTCACAATATTGTTCTTGATTAGACAAGAATGGTTACAAGTCCATGGTTGTGCAAGAAATATGATTTAGGAATTTCACCAAAATGTCAATTCACTATGCATGGCGGTCTATAAGTGTGTGCGTATTTTGTTGGTGATTTTCCTATTCAGGAAATATCACATGAACAATAAAAGTTTTGGCGATAATATCAGCTTCTCTCAAATGTGACCCTCCCCAAGATAGGTTTATAAAAAGTGACCCTCCCCCTTGAACTGTTTTCTAAAAAGTGACCCTCCCCCCCCCCATTCCCCGGCCCACCCCCCCTGTAATTGCTGAAGGCTCCCTTAGAAAACATTTATTTTTCACGCCTCAAGTGTTGTGGGCGGAGAGTGGCCGAATAAGAAGAGGGAGACAGTGAAACGTTTCTTTTCGATAAAGTTTATGGACAGTGCTCAGTTGATGTCTGGGTCGCTCGCGAAGTTGGCAAAGACTGTGCCAGAGCGTTCCCTTAGCGAAGCCGAAGGGGATGGATGGATGATACCACTTTCTCATCCACACATTCAGCGGGTGAAAGGTTATTTCCCGTACGAATATTTAGACTCGGTTGACAGACTGGAAGAAGAGGAGCTCCCACCAAGACACCAATTTCATAGCGAATTAACGGAAGAAGGGATTTCGGATTCTGATCACGAACATGCATTGCGAGTATTGGACAAAGTTGGATGTCGGACGATTAAAGATTATATGGAATTCTATTGTGAGACGGACGTTCTCCTTCTTGCGAATGTGTTCCAAAATTTCCACAACACATGTTTAGAAGCATATAAGTTAGACTCAGCTCACTATATGTCAACGCCCAGCTTGAGATGGGATGATATGTTACTTTACACAGGTAATAAGTTTAAGCTCATTCAGGATGCTGAGCAGATGACTTTCATTCAGAGGGGGATTCGAGGTGGTATCAGTCAGTGTAATATTCATTACTTGCAGACAAATCATCCGGCTTACGCAACAGAAGAGATAGATGGGAATTACGATCCGGAGAAACCATTGTCGGAAATAAAATATCTCGATGCTAATAACCTCTATGGATGGGCAATGAGTCAACCAATGCCAATGGGGGACTTCATTGGATGAAAAAGGAAGAGTGGTTCCGTCAAACGGCTTATTTGCCTGACGGTGGAGCGTATAGCTTCCCACCCTGTTTTCTAGAAGTAGACTTAGAATATCCTACCGAATTACATGGAGAACATTCCGATCTACCTCTAGCTCCGCATCACTATGAATTTCCTCGGCAGGGCAGTCGACTGATTACAAGTCTAATGCACAGACAGAGATACGTCTTACATTACAGGTTAGTCGAATTCTATCTGAAGATGGAAATGCGGCTGAAAAAAATTCATCGGGCACTCGCATTTGAAGAGGCTCCGTGTCTCAAACAATTTATTGACTTAAACACTAAAATGAGGACAAAGGGAAAGACATATTTTGAAAAAAAAATTCTATAAGCTTATGAATAACGCGATGTTTGGCAAGACAATAGAAGACGTTCGAAAGTACAGAGACTTTAAATTTGTGGTGGGTCAGAGTAGTACCGATAGTGGTCGTAAAAAGATTCAGAAGTATAATCCAAAGATGAAACATATAACTCTCATAACTAGTGAAGAGGATGGCGATTCCTGAGACAGTGCCCTACTGGAACTGTTTCATTGGCGCGGCAGTGCTTGAACTATCTAAGCTGCTTATGTATGAGACACATTACAATTTCTTTCGAAAACGGTTCCCTGGAATACGATTAGCCTACATGGATACTGACAGTTTTATTTACAGTGTGCCTCTTTCTTTGAGTTGAATGGTGAACCTTTTCTTGAATTTGTCGGCATTCGTCCGAAAGTATAATCTTTTTGGACTCCAACTTCGAAGACGAAAAAAATAAAGGGATAAAAGATGTTTGTGTTAGAAAACATTTGAACTTTGAAGACTATAAGGATGTGTTTGAAACTGGGAAGGAGCCCGAGCCAGCACAATTTATACAGTTTGTACGGAAAAAACCTGGTGAAATCCGTAGTGAAAAGTGTAATAAAATGATGGCGTCAAATGATGTCTAACGTGTGCAGTTATACAATCCAGACACTTACAAATGGCTGGCAGAAACATGACCGAGTCAACTTTCATAGCCATTTAGTTCGTAATGCCGCATGTATCATTCTAAAGGGGGACTAAACCCTCCTTTTTTGTATTTCTAGTGCCTGACGAAATATGTTTTGAATAAGTTCAGAGGTGCGTTCCAAAAGGGTCTCCTCTTCTTTCTTTGTAGATGCACCTTTTTCTTGTATTTGTGTGAGCAGCTGTTTATATTGAACGTAATAATGTTTATATTTCTCACGTCTTTTTGATACTCCTGTCTTTTTTTGTATCACATCAATAATAACACCTGGTATAGGAGTTAAAGCTAAAAGAACTGGTACTGTACGAATGGCTGCTATTACAGCAGAGCTTACAAGAATTCCCTTAGTCACATTAAGAGCCATATCAATTCGTCCCATTAATTTGTAACTTCGCCAATATGCAGCACTTGTTCTTTCTATATAGTCAGCCAACTGTTCAACGCTTTCAACAACTGTATTTTACTGTATATGTAAGGCATGATAAAAAAGTAATTGTAGTAATATAGAGACACAATATGGTAACAGGAGAAGATTTAGAACTCGAGAATTTAGGTAAAACAAATTTTAATGATGATGATATGCTGCTACTGCTGAAACATACTTTATAGACGATGATAATGCCCTTGCAGAAGCCGATCCTTTCCAGGCTAGTGCACGCGATAGTCCGTATGTGGATCGTACGACTAAACAGAGAGTAGAACTTAGAATACAAATGGATAAACAATTCTTAGACGAGAATAATATTACTGATCAAGCAGCACGAATTGAATTGATTAATAATACTGAGATTAGGGAGCGTGGAAAGCTGTATTATAAAAACCTCAGGCTATCAAAAGTTTCAGGACGTGGATTTAGATCGCTCGAGACATTAAAAAGAGAAGAAGGAGGATATGAATTCGTAACTAAAGTATACAGTCTGAGAGGGACAGCTATCGCTCTAGCGCAGAGCCCGAATTTGTGAGTTCTACATTGTATTCTGAAGATGTGAAAAACGATAAAATACCGGCTGAGAAGATGACACCAGACGACATGGGTATATACAAAGATGAACTGACATTCTTACGGCAAGATACTAGCGGTAATGCAAATAAAATAAAAGCTTTTGAAAATAAAATCGAAAAATGGAACAATCTAAACCCCGAATATAGAGCTATTAATGATTAATAAAGGATTGCGAATATGCGTATTAGCGAGCTTAACAATAAAAAAGTTAAAATAAGGCTAGAGAAAAGAGAAGTTGAAAAACAGTTAAAGGAAATTCCTGAAGAACACACCCAAGCAAAAGAAAAAGCCGAAAAACTACTAGCTGAACTCATAACAGGAGAAGCTAAAATTGTTGATCGAATTGAATACGAACATGATAAGATCAGTAAGGAACGTGAAAGTCTGGCTACGAGTAGGTCTCTTCATTATGTAATTATCGATCCAGAATTATCACTCAGGCTGAAGCTGACAGAGTTATTTAAACGACAAGGTATTACAATCGCTGCAATACTGACTGCCCTTTGAATGACAATATCAACAATTGTCCTGACTGTGACTAAAGGAGGACGGTCAGCTGGAACTGGCGGCTCTTGAGCAAACAATGGTTTAGGTCCGCCCAAAGTATATACAAGAGCGAAAGAAATTGTAAAGAAATTTGGAGAATGGTTAAAAACCTAGCCACAAAAAGCGCTGCCGCAATACCAGGTTTAATCTGTTCCCTTGTTAGTATTCTATTTAAAACAGCAGAATCGGTGGTCGGATTCGTTGGAGAACAGCTATGGATATTTTTAACTGGATTAACATTAGTCATAATAAATAAAATTATGTATTGATATATGACCCCGCATGTTTGGTGAAAACAATATTACAAAGTTTCTTTCTAAAAATAAAGACCTCTTTGGTTTCTCTGTCGCATTGGAATGGTGTAAACTCTGACGGGTAAATCGACATATCCTTCGGGCAAATCCAGGTGTGCGACTCAAAGATGATAATCTCTATCATAACATATTAGGTTTCATTAAGGAATGTCAAGAGACTAACTTCTTTAAGCAACTAGAATTCATAAACGTCTTTCAAGAGGCTGATGATGACCAGGAGTGTCATCATTTACAAGAATATTGGGTTCTTCGATTGATGCGCGACACAGGTAATCGATTTATCTTTCAGTCAGATGGAAATATTTATGTAAAGATGTGATTTATTTTTGATTTTTTTCTTCTGAGTTACTATATACAATACACGAAGTGAAAAGATGTGATTTATTTTCTTTTTAACTGTAATTTTTTTCTTCTACGCTACTATATACATTACACGAAAATGGGATACGATAGATCATTATTTCCGAATTTCAGCAACCGAATACCGCAGGGAACGAAGTCAGAAAGAACTCATCATGTGGTTGCTCATAATCCAAGTGAGGCAGATCCAGGCCAGACACTTATCATACGGTGTCCAAAGTTCGAAAAGGGAGTAGTCCTAGTTCCAGATACTTTCGACCTGGATTTTGATCTTGAAGTAACGGGACACGAAGATAACCAAGTAGTTCAAAATGTCGCAAAAAATATAAGCGAGCGTATGGTCCTCACATTTGAGGGGCAGGTACTTCTCAATTTAAATAAATATAACCTTATTGAATGTTATCGCGATCTCTTCAAACATAAAAAGGAAAGAACGAACATGACACTGTACGGAATTCAGAACGAAAATCTAAGAAAATTGAGAAGTTGGGCGGCCGATGCAGATCCCGCCGTCGCCGACGATTATTTACTTTTCACCACATATAAAACATAACATGCTATTCGTCTGACTCATCCCCTCATAACAGGTCATGGGGTTGCATATCCACCAGCGTTAGGGAGTCATATTAAATGGGAAATTACGCTTGCACCTGGCACCAAATTACTTGTCAGTAATCATGCTGTTACACCCAATTATAAATTAAAAAACATTCAAATGAAATATGAATCAATCACGGATCTTACCCTCGCGAGAGAAACTGCTGGATATTACAACAGTGGAAAAAGTTTTCTCTACGAACATTTACATTATTTTAGAACAATCCCATTCAAAGAATCAACCACGGTTATCAATGAAAATATTAATGTACCATGAGGTAGCACAAGAGGTATCGTGATACTCTTCACTAAAAATCAGAATCAGTCAGAACTGAATAGTGAATTTTCTTTTATCCATCCATTGAATCTGTGTCTGTAATGATTGAGGGTATTGCGAACAAAATATATGCTCAGAAGATGTTACCAAGACAATTGTGGACAGAAACACGATCATGGTATTTTGCTGAAGATCGGGACTGGTATGAAATTGATATAGATGAAGTTGATTATTTAAATAATACATTCTGTCTGTTTATCGATCTGCGTAGTTTTAAAGATATTGAATTTCATGGTAATGGTTTAAAAGTAATGAACACAAAAGATGGTAATCAACTTTAAATAATAAAAATGGATACATCAGTGAAGGGTGCCGACGCTTGCGATGATAATATATTTGCTCATGTTTATGTTATCAGTGATGTAATGGTCTCTGTTGAGAATAGTAGATTTAAGTCTATACTATTTTAATGGAAATGAAAATTGTCCCCGAAGGGACTCCCGAGTTCAGAAAAAAACTCTGTAAAAACTGTAGAATATCAGACCTCTGTCATGACAATCCGCAGGAAAAATTCACATCTATATACTTACATCAGCTAGAATATACTCCGCTGTTAGTCTTGTCGTCAACTGACTGACAACACTGGTAAAAACCTCCTTTATATATACGTAGTTCGACGGTGATGACTCACACGTACATGTCTATACATGTCGCTGTCGCGTCACTTTACAATACGTAGCTCAAAAAGTGTGTTTATAAATAACCCTAACCGAACGTGTTGCTACATGTCATGGAATTATTTTTAGATCACCATCTGTCACCACTTGCACAATAAGCTACATACGCATCAGTGCCCGTTCCGAAGGGTTGCTATGGCTACGCTCACTGATGCGTTTGAATGAGGTTACAGGGAGGGGAATTTCCTCTCCTCCCTGTAGTTATTTTAAATAAAATGATGTCAAAAAAATTATCACAAATGACCACATAATTCTTACTACTGATTTCTGTATCTCTTCTTAAAGTCGTTCTCTGTAAGCCCAACGTACATTTCGGAGGTGTTGATTTATGAGCGTGTGACTGTGGCTTGGTAGATTATCGTTGTACAATTTATAACGATCAGCTTTAAATAGCTTAAACTTGGCATTAATAGTGCGAAAATAAGAAGACAGAGAAAAGCATCTTAGAGCCTGACATTAATATTATCACATGTGGCATTTGTCAGCAGATGACGAAGGTATGTCTTCTTCTCATCTATTAGTGTCATTGTAACTCCAATAGGATGAATTTAAAAGAAACGCATCGTTCAGAAACTTTTCCCAGTGTTCGTGTCGGTCTATTCGGAAGTCAGCACGATTCTGTGTAGGTACCTCTAAGCTTAGCCTTAGCCAAGCGAGTTAGCTCTAGCCAATGGGTGAATTTCCCCGTTATACCCCCCCCCCCGCTCAAAACCTTCCCGCGTGACAATACTGTCAATTACACGATATTCTTGCATTACCTTGTTTTTCTGCAAAATGTAAGGATGGAATATCTAAACGACCAATTGTTATACCTATTGAATCCGTAACATTGATCGGTCAACCATGTTTTAATGTTAAAACCGAAGAATGGTAGTTGTAACGTAGACAAATTTTCATTCATCTTACTATAGTAAAGAATAACATACCTTCCATTTGATTGCAGAATATTTTATCTTTAATATCCTCTTTAAGCACTAAATTTCTGAATAGCAGTAAAACTTTCTGCACGGTATCTCTATCTGCCAACATTATTTTAAACTGGAAAATGGTAACAGGGAATACAACTTGTTAAATTCGTGCAATAAAAGCAGCAACCTGAAATTAAAAATTGGCTGTACGTGATTTCAACCTAGGGGAACCTCATTTTTGCATGGAGTAAGTTGGCAAGGGCATTGAGTTACGCAGTCGGGGTCAAATTTCAGCGCAGACGGTATCGAGGAATCTTTTTTATAAGTTTATGATAATGGAAAACGATGCAGCAAAATGTATACACAACCATAAAACAATGTAGTTTTGAATAATGGAATATGGATAGAAACACATTGTCAGGCACTTTAGAACATCTATGTTGATACAACTGCCCAAAATATCTGTATGAATGCAACAGCAGCGGTTGTCTCTATCAATACAGCTGTAACGTTATCAAATTATCAAATAATTACACGTAGGCAAACTGCCATGCGCAGAATTTTTTATACCATATGCCAGTCTTCTTCACTTAAAAATGGTAGTTCTATTCATAGAAAGTACCTAAACTGCTACAGTTGTAGGTTTAATCGTATGAACATTCATTACAGACCAATATAGATATTTTAAGCTGCACAGGTAGAAGTACATTGACTCATGTAAAGTGAATGCTATCGAATTGCACTATTTTCTGGTCGGCAATATTACAATGACACCAATGACCAACATTTTTTAATCCTATTAATTTTGCTAAGAGCTTATCTTTTTAGGGTTCGCTGCTTGTTTACTATTGCGACCATGTTCTCATGTTCTTTTTCTGTAGTGCCACATACGTTTCGTTCCATATTGTCATATTA
The DNA here is from genome assembly GCA_001465055.1 of Ptychodera flava. Classification (NCBI taxonomy): domain Eukaryota; kingdom Metazoa; phylum Hemichordata; class Enteropneusta; family Ptychoderidae; genus Ptychodera; species Ptychodera flava. Next base: position 59,481 of record LD354389.1, read on the forward strand.
TTGCCAAAGTTCCGTAAAAGTAACGTCAAATATGATTACCCTCCAAACAGGCTTGAGCCCTCCCTCCAGCATCATGTGGTAGAATTCACAACCATCTTCTTTCCATATCCCCCCCCCCCCAATAATAAAGGCTTTTAAAGTATAAATCATGTGAAGCCAATTTATAATTTAAATTTGCTGTGACCTTTGCGCAAGAGGAGTTTACCTGCCGTATTTAACAACATCGAGTACACTCGGGAATACCAAAATCTTACTCAATGAAGTATTTTACCAAATATAGTCTCCTACACGAAAGGCGAAACACTTAAGAAATTAAAGAAAAAACAAGATATCAAATGATACAATAAAGCAACACTTTAAAGTTGAGATGTCAGTCAATTAAAAATTAAGCAAAGAAAACAATCATATCTAATATTACTACAAATATATAGAATAGTTCTCACACTTAAAATACAAAGACTTTTAATCACTAGTATCACGAAAATGAGGTAATTGCAAGAGCCGTCTATATATTTTGAAATAACACTAACTAAGGGGAAACGTTTATTATACTGAGGTAAACCAAGTCAACAAATTAGAAAAATACATGCCATTATATTACCATGCCCTGCCCGTCGCATTTTGATTGGTCGAGCTAAACCACGTGACTGACCATAAATACACAGTAATTGTTTGTTTACATGCCCGTAAATATGAATAATAATATTAATATCTCAAAGTATCGTAGCTTTACAGCTGAAACGTAAACCATAATCAATCACAAAATAAAATGGAACACTTGTGGGCCACGTTGAGATACTTTTTTTCTGAAAACATCTCCGGATCTGCCAGCGTGCGACAGTGTGTCTCGTATTGCTCGGTTCTGGGGCCCAGTTGTCGTTCGCTTTGGAAATTTTCGCAAATTTTGACGGTTGTCTTAGGTTCGTTGATAATATAATGGAAAAAACAGACTCTGCTCTGACAGTAACGTTTATCTACAGGCGTGGCCTCGGGGAAAGCCAAAATTAATGGGCTGGGCAAGCCTCGCCCGTTAATTTTTGCTTTCCTCCCGCCCTTGCCAATAAATAACCGTTAATGATCAGCGCGTCCCCCCTTATTTCTATATGAATGTTGCTATCTGCTTATAAAAAACACATAGAAAAAATATTTCTTTAGAAAATCAACAAATACCTTTTGAACTCAAATAAACTACAATATCAAATATTTAGAATCCATTTAATCATGTTAAAGTTTTGACGTTGAGATTGCATATAACATTTAAAGGAACCACATTCTTTGATAATACATTTAAAACACTTACAACTTACAAAGTCTATATTTGTATTACACAATGAAAAACTTAGGTTAATCGGATTAAAGATATCTGATAGAATAAATGTCAGTCGTATAATGTAGATGTATTACATAGAGATAGTTTGGAATTACTTATTCATGTCTAAATGTGAATCAGAAAATTATATAATATCACTTAAAATTTAGTATAGTTATACTTTAATTACTATTTTGAAAGTTGACACTCCCATTAGCAAGATTTTCATTTTACAAAGAGAAACTAATATAAATCATGTTAACAGCACATCTGAGACCAATATTCAGGCCTTAATTTCAAAATTATGAAGACAAATATTTCTTCGATAAATTTATGAACTAATTCGATATAAGCCATATATATAAAGGAAAAAATATATTTGTGAGTAATCTTTTTATAAGAGCTTTATGGTTAATTATATGAGATAATCAAAGTCTCAATTTAGTCTAAAAAGAATTGTATAAATGATTTGTTTTGTAAAAAAGAGCCTGAAACATGAAATTTACATGTTTCAGAAACCTAAAACTACGATGACTCGGATGACGCTTTTCCGCACTAATAAATTGTTCGACAAAAGAATTTATTCCTCTGGCGTCAGGTGACGAAATAAAACAAGTGTAAAAAGGGCAGTCTAACAACTATGAAATAATTGTTACAATTTAAATGTTAAGACTTTGACTGCTCATTATAAGTAGCGTTTATTTGGAAAATTTATGTAAGATAAAATAACACCATATATTAAATTGACTAAACCGAGGGAAATGAAAGGAAAAAATCGTACCATTCATCAAAAACATCAAACGTTTAAAAATGTGTTAATTCCTTCCTAGATATTTCTTTCGTAAAAGTGGAATTATGCAATTTGAACTAGACTTGCATCATACCATGGTTATGAAGTTTCTGAAACAAAAGTTAAGAAAAAAGACAAGAAAATATTTGCTGAGAAATTCAAAGAAAAAAATATATATGACAGAAACTGTTATTGGTCATGTGATTCCGGCCGATATCAGTAATGGCTACAACGGTTACGTTTTCCCTTTAAGACGATATTGAAGGGTTCAAATTGCTTAGCCACAGTTGCGGAGGGACTCGAAAATTTGTGATATCAGCAAACACGGGGATATCATTTCTATTGACACTCAGTGCCTGTCATAGATCTTTCATCATAAAATGCGATAGCTTCCGAATTGCCCAAATCTCCTTGATTCTATCAAATGTCAAACTAAGAGTCAATCGACAGTCAAAATAATAATGATTTATTTGTTTACTATCGCGATCGCAGAACTCCGATCAAAGATTGTGTTAGTTGGCAATACAATTGACCGATTGTAAATGTTATGTTTATGATTATACAAAAACAATTGAGAGCCAAACAAACCAATAAAACAAAACTACTGTCATTCATAAACTCTATTTCACTGAAAGGGCTTTGAGTTCGTCACCAGTGACATAGTTTGGCATGCATTAAAACGAAACGCATTTCTCTCCTTGATAAATTTCTCTTTTTATGTCACCCCTTTAACATGTGTAGATATATGTGTTTCTTTATCTCATGATAAAATTGTAAGGCCTCACAGAATAATCTGAAACATTTCATGTTCATCATATGCCAAACCGCCTTCAAACCAGTGCATCAGTCAAAGGTTCTAAGCAAGATAGTTTATCTTCCGTAAGGAACTGTAACACCACGAAATTTGCTTTAATTTATTTATGATGACAAGAAGTATATCTAGTCGTTAAGTTACTATGGATATATATTCAGAAAGTTTGATTGTACAAATGTTGTAATAGCTGAGAAATATATAAAATAATTATTTTAAAGCTTGACAAAATGGGTCACTGCCATCATTTATATGCAGATTTTTCATCATTCGATAGACCATTCTTGTACCCACACAGTTCCAAAGAAAACTTGATACACTAGCAGATTAGTTTGCTCATACATGTGAACATTTCTTCCAAGTGGGAAAAATCAAGAAAATCCATAATAATCTTTATCATACACCTACATTCACGTGCCTGTGCAATGCTACGGGAGAAAGCGCCCTCAGATCCGTAATTATCTTTACGGCCCTGATACGGCTTTTGCGGCCCTTGGTCGTACGGTGGAAGGGCCGTGCGTGCGAGGGCCCGTACGCCGTACGACCAAGGGCCGCAAAAGCTGTATCAGGGCAGTAAAGGTTTTATGATGTACCTTATGGGATGATAAATATGAAGTTTACATTATATTCACCATTGTTTAGGAGATAAAAATGCGTGCGATATCAAAATTTCATCGCCATTTGTGTCAGTTTTTCACAAATAAGAGGCTGCTTCCCGTCGCGGATTGACATACATAATGACGTCTTTTGTTTATCTGCAGAATTCTAGATCGCGCAAAACAATATGCGTACTATTACATGGCACAAGCCCACTAATTCATTTCCGGGTTCGTTACCCACGAAGATAGTTCGGAAGAAAAATAGTGCAGACCTTGAAGTTTTGATATCTGTATGGATGCTTGTTTAGTTTGATCTTTAACGTCAAGAATTTTTGTAAAGATATTTTTCTGCCTGAATCAAAATGCAGACTGTTGTGAATAATGGCTGAAGCATTTGGTGGTAATATGAGGAGTTGTAGGGCTAATAGATATCATAACAATAAGCCTGAATTTTGTCAAAAACACCACTGAAGGCGCTATTTTCATCGCTATCTCAAAATTTCCGTTGACTAGCCCACACGAAAAATTAAGCAGTAGTCAAGCTGACATTGACCTAACACCTGTTAGAAGGATTCGGGCCGCTGAATGTTTTAAAATAGGAAAATCGAGCCGAACGCTACTGTGGTGGCTTATGGGCTAATTCTAGATCGCGCAAAGCAATATGCGTACTATTACATGACCAACAAAGATCCAGGCTGACATCGAGGTGTAAGAAGGACAAAAGCGTGATGTCAATTCCTTGTTATTTATACTGGACAGGCACGCACTTAGTATACACAGGATGTCACTTGAATTTAGAAATAAACGCCGATGTCACAGTCGCGGCTCAACTGTCGCCATGCGCAACTCCGATCTGAGCTAGCAGACATTTTTTAGCTAATCTCGCGCTGGCTTTGTGTACGAATGGAATGTCTGCTGATAGAAACGCGCGTAGTGACCAGAATCGAGGTAGTTCAGCAATGCACTCGATTGCCCATATTTGGGCATCGGGCAGGGGCGTGATAGGTAAAAAAATGCACGGATCTGAGGGTGCTTTCTCCCATAGCTTTACACAGGTGCGTGAATATAGGTATATGCTAATTGTCGTTAAGACATCTAAAGTCAAAAGTTTCCAAAGGTTATCGTAAAATCAGTTTCTTCAAGTTAACATCAGAAAGTGCATCATCGATGATAAATTATTGGTTACCGAGGGAAGGGTGTAAAAGCTCATAAGCATAGCCACTAGCACTGTTAATTTTTTATTCTTTTACATACTTAACTCCATCCAACATGTATGCTCTATCATTATCATTCACGTTGGCATTCAAAGTGGATCACTCCTCTCGTACTTGCATTGCAGCATAAAGTTCAACGGCTCCTGTATCTTGGTTGTTGTTTTCAATGGCATCACTGTGGTGGGTCACTTTTTTATTTTTTTTTACCGAAGTATGATGACATATTTCTATTATGGGGTCGGAGTGCCATCGTTTTGCACAGACGGACATTTAAAAAATCGAAATAAAACAATCATCACTAAACTAATCAAATAGAATATTTCAACCGAAGAAGATAAAGAACATTTCTGATTTTAAGATACACGAATTGTAATAAAGAAATATACGATTGTATGTGATGCCATCACATTCGCGAATCAAGATTTTTATGTTCTGCAAACAGCAAATATTCAATCAATATAGCAGTTATACTACTCCTTTGATATCGTTCGTACATATACAGGAACAATATTTCCACATTATTGCCCCTTCCTTGTCAGGACACATCGTTCATCTTTTACCTTACTTATGTTATTGTCAGAATAGATGTTCTTTATTTGTGGGCAATTTTTTTAATATCGATACATATTTATATACAAAATAGCTACCCTTTTTGTATCGTTTTCTTTGTATGCTAGTAAAAGGCAAAAAATAAAGATTTTGATCTCAACTCGTACACAGCTCTCCTATTACTGTTCTATAAGATTTATTCAATGTATATCTGTTTATTTTTTTTACCTCTAATGGATAAGAGAGTAAATGCGTAGAATATTATAACTTACGGCAATACGGTTTTCCTCTTTCGGACAATCATAATGACAGTGACCATGCAAAAACAATCAATACCAATAAGGAAATAGAACCATCTTTCATTTGGCTCGTGGTATTGTTGTGTCTATCAGTCGAATTAACGCCTGATGTGAAGAGAGACATACCGCATTAAAGAAACAAAACCCGAAAAAGGTCAATTTACTGTTTACTGTTGCGTGCTAATGCCTTTTGATAATAAAACATGATCCTAAAGGTCTCGTGACAGTCTATATGTGGGAGTTCGGTGGGGCAGAATGAAAACAGTTTTATCTGACAGCGCGAGAACTTCATCGCGTTTTCATTATTAACCTTACACAACTTATTGTGAAATCCGTTGAATTTTTGACCAATGACTGAAACAGAATCACGTATTTGTCATTAGCTTAGTATATTAATTGATAGTGGCAACTATTTATTATCAATGTTACCACCTGACATTCAAATATAGATATGTGACTAAATAGTCTATGTGCCAATATTACCTTACCGTTGTCATTAACATCACACAGACGTCCATTCCATCCTTCTTGGCATTCGAGTTTGAACGGGTGCTCCATACATATTTTTGCGTTTAGGTGTCTGCACTTTTGTTCCTCGCACCTGAAAATTAAAATTGTCGTGATTTATGTTGCAAAGGCTAATTGATCAAGAAAATTCGTTATGACTTTATAGGATAGCAATATAAATTTTAAACTCTGAATCATTCAGTACAAAATGTGTTATGTTTATTGTAAAATAGTCCAGTAAATTGGAATCGATCATGGGCATCATCGAACTACGATGAATTTGAACAGTGGGCGCTTCGGGCGGCTTCCTGATAGATATGAATGTGGCAAGCCTGGACTCACAATCTCGCAACCAGTGATATCTCAGCAATGATTTGCAGTCGTCGCCGCTATTGCTATCAAACTATAGCTTAGCGCCGGTAATTTGTGTCAAGGATGACCTTATTTGCGCATGAACGTAGAGGATACAGGGGACAAGCCACTCTGAGAGCAATATTATGCAGGGTTAATGTAGTTAAATTATATATCACAATTAATTAGCATTTTGATTTGGCAATCTTCGCAAGACTTCCTTTTGGTCCCTCATACCTCAAATCTCTATAATCTTTAGACTTTCCTCCGAGGAAGCACATCAAACTTAACTTTTAAAAGGTTTGGAATTAGGGTTAGCTTTAGTGTTGACATTAATTATATATATATACGTAAAAGTGGGAGCAGGATGAGGAGGGCGCCCTAAGGAAGTCTTTTCGCAATCTTACTCAGCGAGAACTCAGGGGCAGAACTCTATTCCCATATTTCAAAGTTTATGAGAGCTAATTTGATCAAGGGCCAATAAGTTAACTAATCTTACCTGACAACGTCATGACAACTCCCGCTGGTATGATTGCAAGACATGACACAGTTACATTCTTGACACATTTCTTTGCAGCCATCGCCATAGAAACCAGGTTCACATTTATCATCACAACTGTGACCTATCCATCCGGCTTTACAAGATATACAAACATTCTCTTCACACAGTACGCAATTTATAGGACAAGGAATCTCACAAAGCTGACCAGTCCAGCCACTCTTACACTGACAAGAGCCATCTACAGGATTACATTTGCGATTTTCACAATGACTGTGACACATCTTGGAACAATTAAAGCCGTAGAACCCCACGTCACATTGTTTATCACATCTGCTACCTTGCCATCCAGGTGAACACTCACAATCACCATTTTGAACCGAACACGTGTGTCCGTTGTAGCAGTGTAAACATTTGTCCTCACAATATGAACGACTTGTTGATTTATCGCAATCGGTGCATTGGGAACCAGTCCAACCTAAAGTGCATCTGCAGTTGTTGGGACGATCACTACCACAGTGAGCTCCATTGAAACAAGAACACTGTTTATCACAGTTAACACCATGATAAGGAGGCTTACAAGAACATAGACCATTCAATGGGTCACACTGTTCAGTGTTTGAACAGTTACAAGACAAGCATAAATCACCATAGAAACCGTCCCGACAGATACACTTTCCTGTCTTTTTATAGCACGTGCCATTCTTAGGACACTGACACTGACTGTCGCATGATCTCCCATAAAATCCATTAGCACACGAACACGAGCCGTCAGACATACAAGTAGCCCCATTTAGACAATTACACGAATACTGACAGTTTCTTCCAAAATATTGTGCTGAACAATGACACGAACCATCAACTCTGTTGCACGTACCGCCATTTTCGCAGGTGCAGTTATTGTTGCAGAAATAGCCGAACGATCCATCAGGGCATTCTGTCACAAAGTAAATAGACAAACTATAAGAAGATCAGCTGCAAACGGGCGAGACATAATGACGTAAAAGGTTTCATGATAGCAATAGTACGGGATACAAGATGATTCGCTCATACACTGATAAATTCTGAGAAGTGCTGACTCTTTGTTTTCTAGTATTTGCAGGTAACATAGTAAATATTTCTTGTCATTACCAATACTTTTAGAATATTATTTTTAGAAAATTTGAGAATTAAATAACAGCAGGAGGTTGCTTGAAATGGCATACTTACAGCATTTACCTTTACATTGCGTTAAACAATATGTTAATCATGTGGTTAAGGAAGGACATAGTGAAATTCAGTGAAGTCGAAATATTCAACTTACCGATGCACTTATCCGTCGGGATTAAGCTATTAGTGTAACCATCACAACATCGAAACACACTGCAAGAAATTATTAGCTCTTATAGTTTCATTGCAGCAGAAAAGCTTATCGTCGGATGCCATTATTTACGGCCTAATAGAATACTTTTTATCAACTCTGTGCGTAAATCATGGTTAATCATCCGAATATAGACGTTTAGTAAACATGATATTAATTGATCTAGATGAATCTTATCGATGTCATGATTATATGGTTACAAGGGTATCGAGATTAATAAACGGCTTTGTATTCCTGAAAACCCAGACAGCTATGACAAACAGTTTTCAAGAGTTTCGAGACTTGTCGACATGTCGCACACAGAAAACCTAATATCACTTCAAGGCAATATTTATTTATTGGTATCTCACCTGTCTCCACTAAGTCCTTCGAACCAAAGACAAGCATGTGGATCGTCAGGTCTAGCTTGTCCAGAGAGCATTGAATCATCACTGCACAAAATCATCCTAAATGCTGCACCAATCAATAGTAACTGTAGCTGACAAACTTCAGTAGTCATGATGAAAATTGTGGACTGTTGCTGAGGACTCTTGAAAAGAAATTTTCACAAATATTTGTGTTAAAAGTAACACAAATTATGTCTAATTTTTGTGAGATATTTCAATATTATTGGTCAATTATTGTACAATATTTGTTTAAGGGTCTGTCAAAAACGAAATCGTTAATAGAGTGTCATCGATAAGAAAGTACGGCAGGCTAAGTGCAAAACAAGCCTACGTTGACTCAGTGGTAGAAACCTATCTGCCGGCGTGTTTTGCAACTCTTATTGCCAAAGGAGTACTGATGTTGATAAGTATCTTATTATGGTGACTTATTATGTCAATGGTCGTTGACGTAGTTACACACGTAGACACGCTCCGGAAAATCCCGTTCCCGTTGGGTTTTTAATCGATTAACCAAACCGAAACAAACAATTGTTTTTGTAGATCTGTTATCGAACAGTTGCATGACATTCGAAAGCAATCGTGATAGGCTAGGCAAGAGACAACCCCATGATGATTTGAAAATCTCTGTCAATCGAATGACTACTACAACCTAGAGCGCTAATCAGTGATTTGTGTACCGTCCTCACAAAACATTACAGTCGGTTATGTGATAGAAGAAGCCATTGCCAATACGCCTTATCTACTTACTGTGAACCAAAGACAAATAGATAAATGGAGAAACAAGGGAAATCGAAACTTTGAGTTAGAAGCCAGATGAATAAACTCATTAGTTTTTTGTTTTTGTTTTGTTTTTTGAGGTTTTTTTTGTTGCTGTTTTTTTGTTTTTGAAATGGATAAAGCATTCCGTAAAGTTCACAGATATGAGGGTCCTATACAGGGCTGATTGACATGTTGTCCTGGGAATGACCGTTCCTTGAGTGTAATATTTTGCATGGTACTGCTTCATGCTAACTTCGTTGGTCAATGACGTTAATTATAACGGGGACCCCACTACAGAAGGTTAGGTTATTGTGACAGTCCAATCACGATAACACTGAGCATGAAAATACTTCATTTCATCGCCAAAGATGGATATAAATATTGTGTACGTTTCAACTTTCAAATGATGAAAATGTGACGATCGATTGACAAAAAGTAAATACCTGCAAACATTGATTTCTCAGCAAACAGCCGAGTTCATAACTCCGTTAAAGTATATATTTTCTGCACGGTTTGGCATCGTGACAAATGATGCCACGTGCATTATATTATTAGTTTGCTAAAATATCAAGTCAAATTAAATCTTCCTTTCCCTGAACAAACCCTGTAGTGATTCTGATCGAATCTTGCATTATCAAACGCTGTTCCTTAAATCTTGCTAAGATTGTCAAGATTTTGTTAGAGGATTTAAATCGTGTTCTACGTGACATCCATCCGTCGGAAACACTTTCTCTTCGACAAGGCGTGACCAATTGTTCTCAAACTCAGTATAAAGATAACACAACACACCATAGCATGCATATGGACGTGATGTAATTTATCATCATATATGGCCGCCATTGCATACGCCTGAACCGATTTCATTCAAACTTGGTACAAGGACATAGTACTATGTCATACAGCTACTCTTCAACATATTTTCCAATACAATCGAAAATTTATGGCTGTTGGCGGATTCGTTAGTCTCGATCCAGTACCTAAGAATACCTAGACTGATATAAATCATGTGCCTGTTTTATTATTTTCTGTGATAAGGCCAGACATCAAAAGCGAATGCACTTCATTAGCAGAGATGTATCGCTCATACTTACTTCTGTCAAATCTATATGGATATAACACATCACGATAAATGTCTATATACACAATTGCTTATATTCGTCCATATTATTAGAACTGAACGATTTGGTTTTGAGCACAACTCTAGGTATATTGGTCATATTAAGTGCGTAGGTATGCTGCAAGTTTTACTCTCGTTGCACATGATAATTAGCTTACTTGCATGTTAAATGCATTTGCGAATAAGGCATAATTCAAAACTGAATGCGTTGCATTTACTTGATTTTTGCTTCCCATAGATCACCCCTAGGTTAAGTGATGCTGAAAGTTTGAAGAGTGTGTTATTTGAATACAGGCTCGTTTACATACTTAATCAATTACTATAATCACACAATACCTTTGTGGGTTCGAATCCGATTGAAAACTAGCCGTATTTTCTAACCTGGGTTGGTAACACTGCTGGTGGACAGAATTGTCCCCGAGGTTATCGTTCGCCCAGTTAAAGCGATGAAATTCGTTTCTTCGCTTCGATAAAGTGTGTATGTGCGATGTATGATAGTGAGCATGCGTGCGTGAGTGCTTCACGAACTCTACAACGTGTTGAGCGGTCTCAGGCAGAAAAATGTAACAACTTAGCCGGCTATTGAACCACTCGTTTTTGGGAGTGGAGATTTAGCCGAGTGGTTCTGTATGTGGCCTCTCAGCTACGCGACTGATGCCGTATGTTGTGGGTTCGAATCCGATTGAAAACTAGCCGTATTAAAACTGAATGCACTCTCTTTGATCGGCGTTGCAAACTGACTTTTAAGTCATTATATAATTCTATATGTTCTTAAAATACCCCATATATTAAATTCCTCATTTATTGAATTCTTTATTCCCAGTAATATATTTGAAGTGATTACAGAATCCAGTACAGTGTAATTATATAATTACTTGGGAAAGGGGTTTGAAAATAGGTGTGTAGCAGCTAAGAACCCTTATCGATATAATAAATACAATTAGTGCAATGGTATTCTTGACATATATAACTTACATGAAGTTTTAATATGTCAACCACTTCTCCTACTGTGATAATTCCTAGGTCATATACTTTCAAAAACAACAGCGACCAAAATTAGCACAGAGGGCACTTCACTCACTTTTAATAGACAGTACCAGACGACAATAGTCTTGATGACATGCTGCAATATCTTGACAGAAAAATCACCAACTCATAAGTGAATCTCTTATATCAAGGGGAGATTGGTCATTTTTGTAACATAAATTGTGAGTGTATCAGCTTATATCGGCATCGTTTTGCGTTCTGAAGTGGAGAATCGCAGTGTTTTCCCATGCAATTAATGTCCATTTTAACCTTCTGTATATATCAGTCTACTTAATGAACATTGGGACGTTCCAGGTCTCCCTGCTATGAAAGAGGGCAGTAAGACATTTTCAATTTTTACTTCGAAGTTTCTAAGTCGTCCCGTGTTCGGAACAACGTCTCTGTGGGACGATCTTTTAAAAGAAAGTCACTTAACTGAAACTGATGGGATATATAGAACATTTTCCTGGCAACTTAAGTCAGTTTTAACGCTACATTGATGTATCAGGAGGTCTGCATTAATGATGATATTTCAAGTTTTCTCTGACAGTTAAATCCTTTGCTTACAAGGGTTTGCCAAGGAAATAACTTTCTAAGGCCAGTTAGTGAACGAGGGCTTAAACATCACTGAAAGCATATTTTTAAGTTCAGCGCGCTCTCCAATGACCACCTCACAAGAGTCATACTTCGTCTGGCTTCCCAAAATTCGACCGATTACAAACTCAATGATTGCACCCGGTTACCAATATGAATAAAATACATACAGGTGTAAACTAATTTAGTTTACACTTGTACCTTGTGTTGTATACGTTATCATATAATTCATGGCAATTATGCATTCCTACGTTTCCCCTCACAGAGACTGAACAGGTTGGACCAGTCACACCTCTCTTAATACTACTCTTCTCACTGTTTATCTCGTCAATATATCTATTGTACGCTCTTAACACCTTTTCCCAGATTCTTGAACCTAATTGGTCAAAATTGGCTGTTCTGGATATCAAGGTCACCGCTTTAAAATGGTGACTTGGAAAGCAATATTGTAATTAAGTCTCACTAGCAGTTTAGCGAAACACAGGAAAACATGACACATTGCAAGTATAATACGGGAATGCAGCTGCACACATCGGCTATAAAATTATGTTTGTAGGTCATGTGGTTAAACGTTTTGTGGTATGGTTTGATTGTGTAATTGTTTAGTGACTATTTAAGTGTAGTATATTCACGCGGTGCACTGTGTTGTGTGGCGGCTTTTCAGTGTTAGAAATTAGCTATGGCGAAACGAAGCCGGGTCGGTTATGTCCGAGACACTGTGATCCTTTTGACACTTTTGTTTCGGAAACCTTAGCATTCCTTTATCGGTCGCTTGACATTATGTTTTTGTTTGGTTCTTGTTTGATTGCTTTACTCTACTATCAGTGTTATAATGTTCGGGTCTATACTTAAAGCTTTGTTGAAGATGCTGTCACTACGTCGTTGCTGTACGTTTCTGTTTACTCCTGCCTTCATTAATATATTAATATATCTTTTTTGTTTCGATTGTAAGCGATTGTTATTTGTTTCGGAAAGATTAGTTTCAGTATTTAATGGGATATATTTAGCCGGGTATCTTTTTTATGAGCTGATTTATTGGGTGAGTGAGTGAGAATATATTTTTTGAAGGAGATTCTCCCTCCAGGGTCTATGCTGTAGTATATTTCAGAAAATGAAAGACGTTTACGTAAGAAAGTTCAGGTTGGGCTACTATTGGTATTTTCCAGTAACCATGAGCTACTGTCAACAATGATGATAGAGGGACCGTGTGTCAACGTAGCTAATGCACCATAGGTACGATGCTGTGTGGACCTCTGTGTACATGTTCTGGTCACTACTTTACCCCCCCCCCCGTTACCTGTAGTCTGCATAATTACTCTTCTTTCTAATTGACTATAGTGTATCTCCAGAATCGCACAATCAAATTTAATGCAATTTTGCAGGCTCTCAAATTGTTCTATGATCTCACTTTGCTTGAAGTTTTGTTTGCATGGCTTACAGATTATAAGTGCATATTTAACATCAATTGTAAATAAGCCATACATCAAAATCAAATGCACTGAATTGCATCAGATCATTGACATGTGTAGATAATTCACATATCAAGTTAGGTTGATAGTTTATGAGTCCGCATGGTAATGCTTTCAGTAACTGAAACTGACTCATAAGTTGTCCGCTACAAGTACCACTTGAAATCTCTATTACGAGCTGATTGTATTGTGATGTTCAAGGTCTTGATTATTCTTCAACCCTTTTCTTTACGGGAAAGCTTTATTAACTTAGGAATACTCCACTTCCCACTTCGTTATCAGAGGATTAATATTTATGTCAACATTTCCAAACATATATTCTTGTAGTGTAAACAACACATTAGCCTTGCCGGAACTACTTTCAGGATTATCATTTAACAGCAAATTGAATCCCTGAAAACATCCTTTTTTTTCTTATTTCATCGCTAAAGGGATAGTTTAGCAAACGTGATTTATACAAAGATATCTCCTTTTGGATGAGTTACTAAGTACGAGTCATTTTGGCATGCCAAATTTGGCGCAGTTTGGCTAAAAATTATTTTTAAAAATAACAGATATGAACAAATATCTTCCTGAAACAATGCCATTTGAAGATTGCCACCAAGATTTTTTTACTGAAGGAACATTCCAACTTTTCCCCACACAGAAACTGGGCAGTTTGGATTATTCATACCTATCTTAATCCTACTGTTCGTAATGTTTATGTCGTAAACACATCTATCGCACACTTTTAACACCTTTCCCGGGTTCTTGAACCCGGTTGGTCAAAATTGGCTGTTCTGGCCTTTTTGATCACCCCTCTTAAAACACATCCTCTAAAAAGAGAACTACAGACAATAAATACCAGTCAAACACACACTCAAATTATAATTATGTGCAACTAAACGATTAAAACGGCGACGGTTTCTCAGACTGACATGATTTTGCTGCACATTGCGTTATGTTGTGACAGATAATCCTTTTTACTATCACTTCAGGTCAATGTCAAAAGAACGGTGTCGGATACTTTATTTCTAGTCATATAGCCAAATTTACTAACATGACAAAAAGAAAATGACATTGAATAATATCAATCATAAGTGTGGTTTTCTCTCCTTATTTACTGTCAAAAAACACTAGAAACATTGAATCTCAAGCAGTTTTTTATGTTTTCGTTTCCGGCCTAACGGCCAGTACAGGGCAGATAGGCCTATTCTCTTCCGGACCACCCCGGCCGCTTCCGCGGACACACGGTGCCTTGGGGCTGCTTCTTCAACGTTTCACGTTGCTCACCCTCTCAAAGCCTCGGCTTTTCCAGTAACCGCGAGTTACTGGTAGTGGTAGCCTGCGGTAACTTATGCACTCAAATACGATCACGGACGTACCACGCACGTACAAATACCACGATAGTAAGCTTACGATGTTGTGTGGGCCGCTGTGTGCATGTTTCATTCACAGCGTTACCGACGAACATATCACTGCACACGGGCACGAGCTTTAATAGGCGGCTTCAAATGGTCCCTTTCCAATGAACGTTAGTGTTTTATTTGTAGTGACATGTGTGGAACCAACTAATTTGTCATGCTTTGTAAAGAGTAAGTGACATGTGTGGAACCAACAAATTTGTCCGCATGCTTTGTAAAGAGTAATTTTAATTCATTGCTCTTGTGTGGGGGGTTGTCAACCTGATGTAATCGCAAATCCTCAGATTTCCATCTGATATAAGTATGTACGTAAACAAGAAAAGTAAACTCATGAATTTTAATAGACGTGGTGGCTATGACCAATTTTCAGCCAGATTGGTCACAGCCACCACGTCTAAGTCTGTGTGGGGAAAAGTTGTCATGAATCACCAGAGAGACAAAGCACGGCGGAAAAAATACTAGTACACACTCAGTACACCACAAAGTCGAATCATTGTGAAAGTTTAGACATGTGGATCTATCGTAAATGTTAAGGGGGAATTTGATTCCAATTATTTTACATATTTATCGAGTTGATCTGACAAATCCTCATGTTTATGAATAAAAATAAATAAGGATTTTATTGTCAGAAGTGAATTGATATCCCACTGAAAAAAAATGAAGGGAGTTGCACTGTTGTGTACAAAACGCGAAATTTAACACCCCGAATAGCCCTATCTATCATTAATACTCAGTAACGACCGACATTCAAGTCTGGGTCAAGTGAGTGCAATGCTACTCATGCACTCAATACAATACCATGGTCTGGCAAATTCTAAAGCCTTTGAAGCATAAACAATTAATTTTATTTTGGAAATAAGCAGTCTCGTAATTTCAATTGTGCTTTAAGTGGCTGCAAAAAGATGACAAGCGATCCTACGTACCAAAGTTCTGACCTCAGCTTCGATAGAAATCAAACACATATGGCGGTCGCCACCAAAGACATTTGCCTAAATGCAAGCAAACCGTCACTGATGCACTTTTGTATGACAGTGAAGATTGCGTGCATTGAGTCGAACGCCTGTTGTCGTCACACTCTCCGTACAATGCATGTACAATGTACATAGAAAGTTCTCGATTTTTCTGTACCAGAACTAAACATCGTGGATTCAGCCTTTTTACTTATCAATTACCGATGGATGATGGTTCTGAAATCTCACAAACCCCTGTCTTTGAGGGCAATCAAATTTAATCAAAGTGATTTCGGAGCTCAGAACTCAAACGGGGTCACCACTGTGTGCGTCGATAAATCAAATATGGCTGCCGTCTTATGTGACAAAGTTGAATCCTACAGTGATCGTTTTCATTTCAATCAAAGCGAAATATTCACCCTGAACATTAGCAGTGGTCGTTGGTCAAATTATATTAGGAGAAATGGTCATGTTGTCTTTCTTACTCCTGCCAGGAAAAGTCACTGCATTTTTCCATCGTCGACTGTGTCATTAACTCTCGCCACGGTTCACCGGCAAGCCTCATCAACTGCCTCGACTATTTCCCCCACTGATATGTAAGAGTGCTCATACTGACACAACAAAGGTTTAAAAACTAGCACACGTTTGCCGTTTTTAGCTTGTGCATGAATAAACTGTTTATGTGGAAGGCACGTTGCATTCTGTTGTGGTTACATTTGCATATTGATTAATACGCGTTATTTAAGTGAAATGTCCGAAAATAGGAAGCTGAATGAAAATGAATGAAGAACGATGTTATGTTTCGCCGTATTTCTAAAAAGATTTTAGAGGCTAAGTTTCAAAAAAAAATAACTTGACGTTGAAAATGGGGCCGGGAGTTCATTTTTTCCGGTCAACATAGTTCCATGTGCAAGCATATATATGTGCCCGTGGTAGTGAGTGAGTCGCGACAGACCTGAAGTTCCTATCATAGCACCAGCTGTATAAGATAAACGTAACAATGGAACATTAACACCTTGGGGGATTTAAAGTCTTCTGTTTGTCACCCGAGTTGGTCAGCAAGAACCCGGGTTTCAGCTACCATGCAAGTTAATGCATTCTTTCCCTAATGTGTAAAGACATAAAGATACACGTCAGTTTATTTTGCAATATGACTTTATGTTGCCATCTGGCGGTCATTTAAGTCTTAATTGTCCAGAGTAATAACTCTGAAAGTATTGGACCGATGTCATTAAAACTTGGCATAATCGTAGAGTATACAGAAGTACAGGTGCTTATCAATTACTTTATATGACATGAGCTTATAGGACTACCTTGCGGCAATTTTCTTGCAATTTTTCATGCTGGAAACATTTTTCAGGCATTCAAAGACCAATTTTTAGTTAAACTTCGAACCAAGACAGGGTGCTTATCATATAATCGTGACTCTATGTACCTGTGCTTTACAGTCAAACAATGGAAGTGCTACATTATTTTGACTTCCGTTCGGTTAAATCTAAGCAAGTCATCTAAAGTACAGGTGGGAACTGTGTCATTCATAACACCTTGTTTGTTTTATTTTGTATAGTCTTTTTGCCATTAATTTGGTTTTAACACGATCGGAACTTATTTAGGAGAAAAGAATTGGATCTTGAATCAAAAACGTTAGGTGCCCTATGGCTGAAAATTGCAATATTGCAAATTACCCTTAAAAACAAAATTCATTGCAAAAACAAGAAAAGGAGACGGGCATTCATTCAGATTTAACCAACATTACTACCCTATTCCATTACCTCAAAAGATTTCTTTCTGTCAAGCCAAATGCTTTTTGATGTATATGATGATCTCAGTTACAAATGTACACTTGTTTCATAGCGTTTCAGAAATCATCACGTTATTTTGAACACAAAAACTTGTTATGCCTTATCTCCATTCATCGCTAAATTTTTGTTTACAGCCACCATATCATCTTCAAATTTATAAATTCGACATCATTCAATAATTGACAATATCAGACAATTGCAGCGAGATTCCATTCTGCATTATGATGGGTAAATAACACGCACTTTTACTTGCTATGTGAAAGATCAACGCTTTCTTTCCTGCTGCTGTTTGTATTTCTTTCAATTTACTCGACACGGTCAAATATTGTTAATCTTATATTGCGGGGCCTAAACAGTTTTCGGTTATTGGTAGACAGAAAGTTTGCTCTACAAGGCATAGATACAACGATTTGTCAATTTTGACACAAATTTACATAGAAATTCACTCAAGCAGTGATCTATCTTGAATTGTCAGTTTTATGTTTTCAGACATATTTCTTTGTCATTATTGGATATTAATTTAACAAAACCTAAGTTTTCGTTTTTAAAAATTACGATGAAATGTTACCATGAATATCGCAAATTAAACCATTCATCAGCATCGGCTAGGTCCTGCATTCGCCTTTGTTTAGCTTTTCTCTATCTTCTTTCATAAACTTAAACGTTGACTCCGTCATCACCGGTGCAACACGTACGATTATCATTACAATGCAAACATCACAATTGGAACTAGTTTGGGATAATTGGATTTTAATATCTTTGAAATTTCTCAAACGTGTCAGGTGCCATAAGGCGGAATGTTGCAATATTACAATTTACTCATAAAAACAAACGTGCAACT
This sequence comes from Ptychodera flava, assembly GCA_001465055.1. Lineage (NCBI taxonomy): Eukaryota > Metazoa > Hemichordata > Enteropneusta > Ptychoderidae > Ptychodera > Ptychodera flava. The sequence goes on from LD354389.1 coordinate 78,116, forward strand.
TAAAAAGAAAAGTACATGAGGTTACATTTGCAGATTAAGTCGACATTACTTCACCATCCAATTATCCTAAATTAGTTCCAATCGTGTCAAACATACATATATTAAGTTCCACAAGTAATGTAAATAAAATCACACTACTTTTTCTTATTCTTCGTTACATCATGAAACTAGCCAATAGATCATAGTCTAAAAATAGTTTTGTATGAAAACATTAATTGCCATTTGAATCAAGGATGTTTGACTCTATCATCGAATGACTATGCTGCGTTGCCCACTAAAGCATTGATCCATTGAATTGAAATGCTGACTTACATTTGCTCAGTTTTTAGATGTATATAAAATTGAATAGAATGAAACTAGCCAATACATCATTGTCTAAAATAAATGTTTTTAACGTTTTGTTTTTAAGGATATCGTTAATATGGAATTTAATTCTAAACTTTGTTGAGCAAATAAAAGCCATGTTCATAAGCTAACATATTCGCTGAATACAGCTGTTTAGATAGACATATTATGTGAATTGCTCTTTCACAAAATATGCCAAAGACAACCACAGCAAAGTCAAATCCTTTGCAGAGGTCATTCGCGGTAACACACCAAAAACATCATAAACGGAGTGATGTCATGATCTTTTTCATTTCATTGTGTCGTTATCTTATTCATCCTATTCCTACGATTACTCAAACAGGAAACCAAATTCTTAATAGCAATCTGTGCAGGTCGGATAAAATACTTGCAATACTCGAGCGGTAGCGTTAAATGCTTGATCATTTCACAAGCTATCGACAGCGCACAATGAGATGATATTCCCTTTATGGAATAACAATTATTGTTTTGTCTTGTCTTTAAACGTATTAATTGCAATAATTGCAATACCTATAAGATTGATCACCAATTTTTTCCTTACAAACTAAATAATTGAAATTGTCTTACCTTTGCAGCTTTGGGAGAAAATGTAGTCAATCTGTCGTACAGCAATTGCATGTATGGAAGTGGTCACTTTATTGGTGACAACTGTGATTTTATTTACAGAGGTGATAAACACTTGAGCACAGGAAATAGTATCAATCATAACGCATTTCTAGCGATCATTTTATGGAACAATGGGAAATTCGCTAGCTTCTAACCAATAGCAATGGTGGGGGCAGGAACTGGAAAAAAAATACTATATGTACGTTCAGCATATTTAACATATATTAACATTACTGGTACAAGTAATCCTTGTATATGGAACATATCGATACATTGATATACGTAGTGTTTATCTGAAAAGAACAAGTGTATATGTAATGCAGATTTTTGCACACCAAGTGTACACCTGTACTGTAATTGAGCATTTTATAAGTTTACGCGCGTGTTTCCTTTAAGTATTTGACAAAAGTGCATAGTCAGTATATGTGTGTATATTGTGGTACATCAAGCATTTTGCCTCGTGGAAAGTGCGCCGAAGTCATGAACCTGTTGTAAACAACACCAGAAGGAAATACAACAGTAAAATGGAACAACAAATACACAATGTAATTTCTCCTCATTGAAAAATTATATCTTGCTTCGAGACATGGAGGCAGGTGAAATCAGCGATTTTTAAGAATGATATTATTAAAATTAATAAGTAAGTTAAGGGAAAATTAACGAGAAGTTTCGATAGAGTGCAAACATTAAAATACTTTGCTTAGCTATACATTACAAAACTCCTAAATTACAGTTTCCAGGGAGTCAAATTCAGACGGATGCTGATGAGAGAGAAAGTGTGTCCTTCTGTGACTTAAGGCGTGATGTATGTGTTAACTGTGCGGAGTTTATGGATTATGCCCTTTATTTTCCCCGTTTTTTTATTTTGATGGTGAATTTTTTTCCTTCAGTATATTTTCAGTTTTTCTCCTGTCTGAATTTTTTTCAGTTCTGTCTTTTTACAGCTGTCTCCCCACATTCAAAGAAATTGTTTGTCTGCTTTTATTGCACGCCAAATTGTATATTTCTTACGTTAGTCTGGTTTCGCAAGTTATGTATACCGCATTCAACCTATGTAAATCAGCTTGCATTTCAACGGCTGATCTGATTTGTTCAGTGTCATTTCAATTTTGACAGTCGACAAGTGAGTACCGTCTTGCGTTGTTTTACAACTCATTGTGTAGTATAGATCCTCGTTTTAAGTTCGTCGTCCAGTTGCCACTAAAAATACTTTTTAGGGTTTCGCTTTTCAAGTTTGTCTCAATGTTTCTGCTTTCCTTTTCCTTTATTTCAATTTTACATGCGATTGCGATTGATTCTCGATTGCGAGAAGTGAGTACCGTCTTGCGTTGTTCTACAACTCTTTGTGTAGTATAGATTCTCGTTTTAAGTTCGTCGTCCAGTTGCCACTGAAAATACTTTTTAGGGTTTCGCTTTTCAAGTTTGTCTCAATGTTTCTGCTTTCCTTTTCCTTTATTTCAATTTTACATGCGATTGCGATTGATTCTCGATTGCGAGAAGGCATCACTTTCTCGCCCAGTCTCGCATTTGTTTCCCACAGTGACAGTTCTCACCACATTACCTCAGGTTTGGAAGATAAACAAAACTTCCCATTGAAATACATTTTTGTTAGTCCAGATGCATACAGCGAGCGAGATTATTTAGAGTACGTTGAGCATTGGAGAAGTAGACTAAGAAGAGCCTACGAATTTGCCGAACGTGAGGCCACAAAGCCAGTATTTGCGAACAACAGTCATTATGATAGCAAGATCCATGGTATTGATCTGCTTGTTGGAGAACTGTAAACACGAACTGGCTGAGCGTTGGAAACGCGATTGTTTCGTAAGTTAAGGGGTGCACGTGTCAGCCAATGCCAGATATGAATTCTTTGACCCCATTTGTATGGCAAAGCACACCACAGTGACTCCAACAGCATCGAAGGGAACTTGAGATACGCCATTTCTCTTGTTTTGGAGGTCAATTTGGCAGCCTTTGTGGATTTTAATGCAAATTAAGAGTTTCACATGTCGGGCAATGAAGAAATTAATTTAATGACCCTGTTTACGTGGCTAATGACACCGAAACAACTTTCACATCGTCTCATAAAACTGGAAAATTACAATTAACAAGGTTTTGCCACATCTTGATGGCCATTTTGAATATATAAACATTTCAAAGGGTGGCATTCTGTACATCCTTATAAGTATACACTTATAAGTAGGTTTTGAAGATACAGAAAACGACAAGCACCATTATATGGCCAAAATATTTGGGTTTTGTGCTTGGGGACCAGACTTTATAAGGCGGCGGTAAACTTTTTAATGATCTGGATAGGTCTGATTACATTTCTTTTTAGCTTGATTCGCAAAGATGGCAACAGGGTAAGCGACAGATACCACACATACCCAAATATAACAAGTACAGCAACTGCGAAATAGTGAAATATCTGTTATCAAAATACATGCTTCATTTCATTGACCTACTGACATATATAATGCAGGGCTCGAAATTCGTTTTTTTCTTGGTAGCCCGCATGGGCTACTAGTATCAAAATTTGGTAGCCCCAGGGGAAAGACTGGTAGCCCAAATGTGTACATTGCTAATTATCATGTTTTAGTGTGGACATATCAGTGCTTGAATAAAATATTACCAATAAATATTATTTATGTAATGAGTATTGACTCTTCACTCTTTTACATGTTTTTGTTTATTGC